>VDFB02125425.1:139218-219728 GCA_007258455.2 Sequoia sempervirens | reverse complement strand
TCGCTGCAATTTTTGGAATCTTGGGCTCAGCGGACTTGGATGCCGGAGGGGGAGATGGAGATTAGACTCCTTGCAAACAACTTTTTTATGGTCTCTTTTGATTGCATGGCAGATCAGAATAAGGTCTTCGAGGGTGGCCCTATTTTTATAACCAGGTGGGTTTGTTTATCAAGCCATGGCATGCTGGCTTCAAGCCAACTGAGGCAATACCGAGTCGTATCCTAGTTTGGGTTCGGTTTCCATGGTTTCCAGTTGAGTGTTGGCGGGATGACGTGTTGCATTTGGTGGCCTCAATGCTCGGTAAACCTGTTGGGTCTTCACAATAGATGCAGTATAAAAAGGTAATGACTTTTGCTCGTATCTGTGTAGAAATTGATTTAAGCAAGCCACTGCCAGATTCTGTTGAAGTGAGTGCTAGATCATATACTTGGGTGCAACAGCTAGATTACGAAACCCCACCTTTTCGGTGTTGTCTTTGTCATGAATATAGTCACTTGCAACGTAGGTGACCTAGGGCTAAGCCTGTGGTGCCCCAACCTTCTCAGCCTTCTCGTAATCCACCTAGGACTGATAATGGTAAGGAGCCTATTCCGGGTGATGGTAATGGAGATGATGGTTATGTCCCTGTCAAGGCTTGCAATAGGAATCGGGGCTAGAAGTGGATCTTGAGGGAGAGGCAGGATGTTGAAACTTTTAATAGGTTTGAGGTGCTAGATGATCTCAGCCAGGAGGAAGTGAATCCGGGGTTGCTGAACTTGGATCAAGGAACTTTGGGTACAGGATAAGATGGGCCACCATTGGAGGCCATGCAGGTTGTGCAGGAGATTGGGGTTGGGCAGATGGATATGGATCAATAATTGATTGTCTAGACTGAACAAGAATCTTCTATTGGAGCTTCGAAGAGTGGTGGAGGTGGTTCCCCATTGCCCCTGAAAGGAGGCAAGGATGTGGGGAAGAGCTCTTTGGCCTCCTCTCGTTTGGGTATTCAGCAAAATGAACTGAAGAAAGGGGTTGGTGATAGGACTTCCAAGCTGGGAAGGAAAAAGGATATGGAGAAGATTAAATTAACTGGGGAAACTTTGGTGGAGTCAGGGTCAGTCAAGACTCTAGATTCACATTTTTCATACCCCCAGAAATGATTGTTCTCTCATGGAATGTAAGGGGCTTCAACAGTGGCCCTCGATAAAAAGTTGTTTGTGATTTGGTTAGGAATCATTCTCCGGATGTTCTTTTTCTTCAGGAGACTAAATTATCTGTAGATAATATGTTGGCCATGGCTCCTAAGTTGTGGAAATATGGTGAATGCCAGTGTGTGGGGGCTCTTGGTGCTTCCGGAGGGGTGGCTTGCTTTTGGAACCCTCAGAAGATTTTCCCTCTCTGGTGGATGTCCTCTAGATCCTCTATATCCCTAGTCACCTCTTGGTATGAGACTGGTGAGTGTATTCTCCTCTCTAATGTGTATGCTCCTGTTGAGTTTCTGGGTAAACAACTTCTATGGTTCCATCTTCATTTTGTTCGTAGCTTAGCTCCTTACCATCCATGGGTTATGGCTGGCGATTTTAATGCTGTTGTGGAGTTGTCTGAGAAAAGAGGTGGAATTCCTAGGTTGGAGCCTTTTGCTCTGTTATTCAGAGATAGCATTTCTGAATTAAATCTTATTGATGTTCTGCCAAGTAATGGTCGCTTCACTTGGAATAATAGGAGAATTGGTGAGAGTTGTGTTGTTGAGAGGCTGGATCGATTCTTGCTTTCCTGTTATTGGGTTGGAGACTTATGGTCCACTCAATCTGAAATTCTTGATTGGAGAGGTTCTGATCATTGGCCTATTAATCTTAGTATTATCTTTGCTCGGGGGCCTCGTTCTCCCTCATTCAAGTTCCAGCTTATGTGGTTACAGGATCCTACTCTTCATGAACATGTGGCTAAGTGGTGGCGGATTGGTAGACCAACTTTTGGTACGGCAATGTACACATTCTCCAAGCTTCTTCAGTTTGTCAAATATCAGCTTAAAAGGTGGAATTGGCGATGTTTTGGTAATATCTTTCATGCTAAGGTTGTTTCCCAGGAGGAGTTGAATAATATTACGTGGTTGATTCGTGAGAATGGGGCCTCTAAGGATCTTCTAAGGGAGGAGGCTAAGACTTTGAAAGTGGTTGAGGAATTTGATTTGAGGGAAGAAATCTATTGGAAGCAAAAGGCTCGGGTTGATTGGTTACAGGAAGGTGATAAAAACACCTCCTTCTTCTTCAATTCTGTGAAGGACAGGAGGCATGGTAATTCCATTCCTATTCTGGTGAATGATAGGGGTGAATGTCTTGCCTCGTTTCAGGAAATCTCTGCTGAGTCATCTCAATATTTTGCTACTTTATTTAGGGAGGATTCACGAGGGGGCTCTGTTGAGGAAGCACAGGTTCTTTCTTGTATTCCTCAGTTGGTCTCCAAGGAGGCAAATGAGTATCTGATGAAAGATATCTCTCTTGATGAGCTGGAGGGGATTGTGTTTCAGATGAAGAAGGGTAAAGCTCTTGGTCCCGATGGTTTCCCAATTGAATTTTTTTAGGAATTCTAGGATATCCTAAAGTTGGATCTTCTGGCGGTTGTCCTTGAGTCCCAGAGGAATAAACAGATGCTTCGTGCTTTGAATTCCGCCTTCCTTTCTCTCATACCCAAGTGTGAAGGGGCTGATAGGTTATCTCAGTTCCGGCCTATCTCTCTTTGCAATGTGTCTTATAAAATTATTTCAAAGTTATTGGCTAAGATATTGAAGAAGTGGCTTAAAGTGTTGATTTCAGAGGAACAGAGTGGATTTGTGGTGGGTCGACAGATTCTTGACGAGGTTGTCATTGCTACAGAGACCATCCACTCCATGGACAACTCCCACGAGAAGGCTATGTTCATTAAGCTGGATATGGCTAAGGCTTAGACAGGGTTAGATGGTCTTTTTTGCAGAAGATCCTTGTTTCTTTTGGTTTTGGTGAGGAGTGGATCCAATGGGTCATGAGCTGTGTCACATCTGTTTCCTTCTCATTTTTGATAAATGGAGATCATTTTGAACTTTTTGGTGCCTCAAGGGGTTTGCGCCAAGGGGATCCTCTTTCTCCGTATCTTTTTCTACTTCTTGTGGAAGGCCTTGGACGTTTGTTGAAAAGAAGGGTGGAGCTTGGCATCATTCAGGGTTGGTGATGGGGTGGAGACTTGCCTCTGCAATCTCATTTGCAGTTTGTTGATGATACTACCCTGATGGGGATGGCTACTGTTAAGGAAGCTACTAACTTGAGGCAGGTTTTGGACATATATCTTGTTCCTTCAAGACAATTGATTAATGAGGAGAAGTCTTCCATATTCTTCTTCAATATGCCGACCCCCATACAGAGAAGAATTGCTAATATCTTGAGGTTTCAGATAGGGGTTCTCCCTTTGACGTATCTGGGTTTCCCAATTCTATTCGCCATCTTCCCAAGGGTTCTTGGCAGAATATTATTGATAAGCTCCGTGCAAAAGTTAATCATTAGACCCATAGATGGTTGTCTTTTGCGGGGCGGGTTCAACTTCTCAAGTCGGTGGTGCAGGCTCTCCCTACCTATAGATGTATGCTTCAGGTGGCTCTGATGGGTTTTCTGAGGGAGTTGGATTCTCTTGAAAGGCAGTTCTTATGGGCGGGAAGTTTGTCATCTTCCAAGTGAAGCCTAGTCAGGTGGGATGTTGTGTACAACCCAAAGCAATTTGGTGGTCTTGGTCTTCGACAGTCTGCGTTATCCGGAGTGGCTATGGCTGCTAAGCTATTTTGGAGATGGTGTGTGAAACAGGATCAGCCGTGGGCCAGGATATTATCTCATAAGTATTTCCTAGGGATTCCACGACAGGATCTCCCTCGTTACCCTCTTGAGGGGAAAGGTTCAGTGATTTGGAATACTCTTCAGAAGGGTGCAAAGCTTATCAAGGAAGGTTTATTTTGGATTTGTAGACGGGGAACTGAAGCTCTCTTCTGGTCAGATTCTTGGGATGGATTCCCTCCACTTACTTCTCAGTTCCCCAACCTACTTCCTTTGTGCCAAAGATTTCTCGAGGCTGGTTGGGCTAGGGTGAGTGACTTCAAGTCTGTTGCTTCTTTTGGTTAGTTGGAGGTAGCTCATTGGAAGGCTCCCACAGAGTGGCCAGATTTGGGACTTGCAGAAGAAAGTGTTGAGCTTCACAAGATTCTTCATAGTAGGATTTTTAGTTCTCTTCTCGAAGAGGATATTCTTGCTTGGACCCATAATCCTAAGGGGGTTTACTCTATTGCTTCTGGTTATCAGGTGTTATTGGCTCATAAGCTAATTGGGGCAGAGGTTCATTGGTGGAAAAGGGTGTGGAATAAACTCTCATGGCCTAAATACAACTGCTTTGTTTGGATTTTGGCTTGGAATAGGTGCTTGACCTGGGATAACATTCGTAAACAGGGATTTCAAGGACCTTCAATTTGTGTTTTGTGTGGGGGAGTGGAAGAGGATTCTTCGCATTTGTTCTTCTGGTGCCCCTTTGTTGTGCAGCTTTGGCATTGGTGGTGGGAGGTGTGGATGCTTCCTTGTATTCATGTGTGCTCTTTGGTTGAATTCTGGGATAGTATGGGAAGACCTCCTTCTATGGCTTCCTTTTTGCAGGAAGTTTGGTTCGTGGGCCCTACCTTTCTGCTTTGGCAGATTTGGCTGGAGCGGAACCGCCGAATTTTTCATGATCAGAAGTTGGTGGGTCGGAAAGTTTGGATGCGTATGCTAGGAATGGTGTAGGAGTCAGTTTTAGCTAAATGTGATGTGGTTTTCCCCTTGGAGAGAGGTGATGCTGAGTTGGTGGCCAGACTGGGTCTTCAAGAAATTCATTCATCATTTGTCAGTTCAGGAACTGTAGGCATGGGAAAAAGAGGGTTCAACAGGTTGGAAGGTGGTTACCTCCTCCCAATGGATTTTTAAAGATCAATACTGATGGTTCTTCTAGGGGAAATCTTGGGCCTGCTGGAATTGGTGGGGTTGGCAGGGACTCAGCTGGGTTGGTGATTTTTCTATTCTCTATACATGAGGGGGTGAAGACTGTTAACTTCATGGAGGGTCTGGCAATTCTTCATGCTATTAAGAGGGCCCTTGCTTTGCGATGGAGAAAGGTTATATGTGAAGCTGATTCACAAATTTTGATTAATCTCTTGAATGAGTGAAAGATATTTGATATAAATTGGCAGTTGGCTTCAGTGGTTCACCAGATTCTTCAGGTTAGTTCTCAGATGGAGGAGGCATCCTTTGTTCACATCCCGAGGGAGTGGAATCATGTTGCCGACTGCTTGGCCAAATGGGCCTCTGAGCATGATAGTGGTTGGAAGGTTGAGGATTGGGATCAAGTTAACCCTGAGCTGCATCTGGATTTAGACCGGTTCTTGGAGGAGGATAGGAGGATACATGGGGATAGTTGATGTTGTTTTATGCTGTGGGGTTTTCGCCTTGTTTTCTGGGGCTGGGTCCCTTGGTTATTATTGTAATGCTCTTTTCTGATTTATATATTATAAAATATATTATATAATAATAAAATATATTATATGTATTTTTTTTTTAAAATAATAAGATAAACATAACTATTATATATGTTATTTTATAATATATAATATTAATATTATACTTTTTAATTTTTTTTATAGTTAACATATATTATAATTAAGTATATTATATGTATTTTTTAATTTAATAAATATAATAAAATAATTATAACTATTATATATGTTTTTTATAATATATAATATTAATATTATATGTTTTAATTTATATAATCTATATATAATATATTTATATAATATAGTTATTAATAATATATAAATGTAATATGAATCAAGAATAGATGCAACATAGAATATAACAATAAATGAATGTCAATAGTGAAATTCTTTGGAGGATAATTGATAATCGAATGGAGCTCTGCAACGGTCATGGAGGAAAACAACGACCGAAAAAACTTAGGCATGGTGGAAGAGGATACAAGGGACCCAGAGGGAACAGGAGTGGGAACCTTGATCATGTCTGGATGAAAGAGAGATGGGCATGCCCTTAGAACAATGCACAGAATGGTCGTTTTCATGAGGACCAAGCTCACGGGAATCTTCATTCGAACAGAGGTGTTGGTTCTTTTCGAGGTAGGACCAAGAACGGGCATTACAGAAATGAAGAGTTTCGTAAACCTCGGCAACAGAATGAAGGAAAAAGGGGGCATAATGATATTCCTTGGTTGGGCAGATAGGGCCCAAGAAGAAACCCTAAAGGTAGAAATGGGAAAGGAGGAATAGCTTGGCAAAGAAAGTCGACTGATAAGGAATGGGAGGAAGTACAAGAAGAAATCCCAGAGGGAGAAAGAGGACATCATGGCCCACTCTTGCCCAAAGATCTAAAAGGCGGAAGAACCAAACTAGTAATCAGCTCTTCAAAATTGCAAGCGGAAGTCTTGAGGCTAGAGCAGTTAGGCTTGCTTGGGAAATGGTATGGGAAGGATATCAACTAGGACTACTTGGTGAAGTGGTGGAAAGAACGATGGGGTTCTGAACTATAGTTCAAAATGCTTCAAAATGACTTCTTCCTGGTAGTCTGTCCATCCAGAAAAATCAGAGACCAAATAGTGAATGGGGTCTGGGTTCTTGATGGGTGTGGCTTTTATTTAAGGCAATGGTCGGTGGGTTTTGATCCGACGACCCACGTGATGGAATCCCTACAAGACTGGTACAGCTTATCAAATCTCCCTCAAGAATTTTGGGCTCCATCCATCCTAGAGGAGATAGGAAATCAACTGGGCACATTTGTCTGCGCAGAAGAAAGGAAACTGGCAAAGACGAACCAAACCTATGTGCGCATATGTGTGGAAAATAAAGCAGATAGGAAGATATGGAGTGAGATTGAACTACTAACGGACTATGGAAACTGGGTTCAAAAATTGGAGCGGGATTCTCTAATGCATAATAATCTAGTGCGTACTCTGGGATGCAGAACACCTAACGAAGAGGCAGGGAAATCCTGTCTTTTGGATGTCCCACCGGTGACTCCCAAAGTATCTGTCTGAATCACCACCGATACCACAAATCCTTCCCCTCCAAAGGTAGGGCGTGAGAAGTCTTTGCCAACAAAGTGCAGGGTTTCTACAAAAGAGAACAGGGACAATGAGCAATCTTTGGTGGGCGCCTCCCAAATTAGGTCTCCAAGATCATCCTCAGTGGACAAAAAAAAGGGGAGGAAGGAGCAACAGGAGGAACAGAAGGTGAGGGAGGATCAGTTTGTGGATTTAGAAGACAAAATCTCTGAGACTCTAGAACTTTTGGGGGACAGTTGCTGGAATGTGGAACTGGATTCTCTGATAGAAGCTGGGAAGGAATTAGTGGAATTAGCGGAGGTGGTTAAAGCAAAGTCAGGGATGCCGGAGGTAGGGTTTAATCTAGAAGGTATAGGGGATTTTTGGGAGGCAGAAGGGCAAGAAACAATAGAGTTGTTAAGCCCGCAATCAGGAGAAAAGAGAAAGTTGACAGAAGAACTGCAGGCAGCCAAATATTGATTAGGAATTCATAGAAGGGACATACTTAAACTCACTCTAGACTGTGGGGATGAGAAAAAGCGGGGTAGAATCCCTAATCAAGAAAAGAGAAAACAGGATGGGGAGGCCAGTGGACAACAAAAAATCAACTCAATGATTAAATTAGGGAAGGGTGGAGCCCTTCCTGAACAGCAATGAAAATTTTAACCTGGAATGTTAGGGGCTTACATGCTCCTAACAAGTGGAGCCTCATCAGGCGCCACATAGAAGTGAGTCAAGCAGAAATTTGTATTTTTCAAGAAACAAAATTAGGAGGTATAGATTTGGAGAAATTTGGCAGAAAATTGAGGTTTTGGAAATGGATAGGTGCGGATGCGGAAGGGGCTTCGGGAGGCTTATTGATTATATGGAAACCGCAGACAGTCCTAATAGAGGCCTTGAACTCGAGTCGCCATTGGATGGTGTGCAAGGTAAGAAGTTTAATCTCGAATCTTCATTTCAATCTAATATATGTGTATGGTCCCTTGATGTGCGTTCAGAAAAGATTGGTCTAGCTAGAATTGGATGGAATCTTGAATGGAATACAATAGGGTTTTAGTATAATAGGAGGGGACTTTAATGCAATTCTCAGGTAGGAAGACAAGAAAGGTGGATTAGGGAAAGCACTACAGTCCCAAAAGGATTTTTGTAGCTTTGTGGAGAGAAATTCTTTATTGCAAATTCCCATAGGTAACAGACATTTTACCTAGACAAATCATAGGAAAGGGTTTGGAAGTATAGTGAAAAAATTAGATAGATTCTTCTTCAAAGGAAATTTGAGCCTTTTTCCTTTCTTTTTCGAGAGTAAGATAAACTCTGGGACTGGCTCCGACCATTTTCCAGTCCAACTTCAAATAGATGGGGAGAAGGGACCAATTCGATGCCCATTCAAATTTGAAATGATGTGGTTTAAGGACCCTAGCGTGATGGAATTATTAGAACAATGGTGGAAGGAATGCTCTCCGGAGGGCTCAAGCTTATTCAATGTGATCACAAAGCTAAAATACTTGAAGCAACGACTCAAACAATGGAACAAAGAGAGCTTCAAGAACATCTTTAGAGAGAAAGAGCAAACAGAGGAAGAATTGGACATCCTAGCAGATGAAATTATTAATAGAGGGATGAATGAAGAATGCTACATGAAAGAAAAGGCACTAACCAACAAGCTCAATGATATCCTAGCCAAAGAGGAAGTTTTCTGGAGACAAAAATCCAGAGAGGTATGGTTGAAGACAGGAGACAGAAACTCAAAATGCTTTCACAATTCCACGAAAGCAAGGAGGGAATTCAACAAAATATCATGTTTGAAAGATGGGGATGGAAGACTAATGGAAGATCTGAAGGAAATCAAAGATTCAGCAGTTACATATTTTCAGAACCTGCTCAATGATTGGGAAGGTTCAAATTGGGTTGCCCAGAATGTCTCCTTGCAATTCATATCAAAATTGATTTCTCAAACTCAAATAAGAGCCTTGAATGGAAAATTCACTGAAGATGAAGTGAAAGAGGCAGTCTTTGGGATGCAACCAGAAAAGGCACCCGGACCGGATGGGTTTCTGACTGGTTTTTTCCAGAAATGCTAGCACTTCTTAGGTAAGGATGTTTGGGAAGCCATAGAAGACTCTAGGAAAAACAGAAGAGTTTTAAAGGAAGCAAATAACACTTTAATTGCCCTCATTCCAAAGAAAGAAAAACTAGACTCCTGGGATGACTTCCGCCCAATATCATTGTGTAATACGATTTACAAGATATTGGCCAAAGTAGTAGCTAATAGATTGAAGAAGATTCTCCCCACAATTATATTTGAGGAACAAATAGGATTTGTCCTAGGACGTTCAATTCTAGATGGGGTGATCATTGCTTAAGAAGTCATACACTCAATCCAAAAACTAAATAAGCCAGAAATGCTGCTGAAACTGGACATTAGAAAAGCATATGACAGAGTGAATTGGAGATTCCTCTTCAAGGTAATAAAAGCCTTCGGCTTTCAAAAGGAATGGTTAGATTGGCTCTTTGGATGGGTGGCTAGCTCACGTTTTTCAATGTTGGTTAATGGTTCTCCAAAGGGATACTTCACAGCTTCAAGAGGGCTTAGACAGGGGGACCCTCTATCCCCCTTTCTATTTATAATAATGGCTGAAGCATTCGGGAGATCAATTGAAAATGCAAGGCGGTTCGGATGGATTCAAGGACTGCAAGTTACCAGCAGTCTACCCAACATCACTCATCAACAATTTGTGGATGACACAATGCTGTTTGGTGAAGCTTCAGCAAAAGAGGCACAAAGATTCAAAAAAATGATAGAAGATTACTCTAGGGCCTCAGGGCAAGAAGTAAGTAAAGCCAAATCAGAGATATTTTTCTTCAACTCTAATTGTCCCAGTGAACTTCAAATTTTGTGAATTCTAGGATTTAAGATGGGCCAACTGCCATGCAAATTTTTGGGACTACCATTGGACAAAGGCACCAAAAGTAACGGTGCCTAGAGTTCTATGGTGACAGGATGTAAGGATCAAATATCCTCATGGAAAAACAGGTGGCTTTCTTGGGCAGGGAGGTTAACCTTGCTGAAATCAACACTTTCAGCACTCCCCATCTATATGATGTCCGGTCTGCAGCTATCTATTGGAGTGAGCAAATAACTAAACAGGGTGATGAAGAACTTCTTTTGGAAAGGCAACTTAGACCAAAAGAAAATTCCTCTCATAAAATGGCAAAAAGTTTGTGAGAAGAGGGAGAAAGATGGGACAAGTTTGAGAAATGTTCTTCGTCAAAATAAGGCACTGGGGGAAAAATTAGCTTGGACTATTCATTCTCGCCCCGACCTCAAATGGGTGAAGATTGTTAGAGCAAAATATTTGGAAGCAGACCCTTACTGTTTTCTAGTTGCAAAATCCTTGTCATCTAGGTCCCGCATTTGGAACTTCGTTAAAAACTGTAGAGATCTTATAACAGACTTTCTTACATGGGAAGTGAAGGATGGAAAGGAGGCTATGTTCTGGGAAGACTCTTGGGAAGGACATCCAGCATTAGCTGACATCCCTGAACTCTCAAGAGTAAAGGAGAAGACTAAACAAATATGGGGATCGAAAGTTAGAGATTACATAGATTGCTCGGAAGTATCAACTGAAGGTTACATGAAGTGGAAATCGGTGAGAAGTCTGGAGCTGGGAGCCCAGGAAATTGAATTCTTTGAGAAATCACTGTCAAGCCGAAGGATTTGGGGCAGACAGGGGAGTGATCGATTACGTTGGGATGCTGCATCAAATGGGATATATTCAGCCAAGATAGGCTACAACATACTTTCATCCTCAACTGAAGAAAATTCAGAGTTACCTCGTAATCTTTGTTGGAACAAGGTTTGTCTCCCAAAGGCAGGGATATTCACATGGGCTGTAGCACAAGGAAGAATCCTTACAAGAGATAGGTTTACCAAAATGGGCTATCATGGTCCGACCAGATGCCCTCTGTGTCAAGAGGTTGAGGAAACAGTGGATCACTTACTCATTAATAGTAAGTTCACTTATCAGATGTGGTGCTGGCTATGCACAAAACTAAACTGGGTAACGGTTTTTCCCAATACCTTATTAGAATGCTTAAACTCTTGGCCAAGTAAAGATCACAACTCCATATTCGGGGATCTCTGGAAGATGAGTCCTTCAATCCTAATTTGGGAAGTGTGGAAGGAGAGAAATAGGCATCTTTTTCAGGATAAAGAGATGTCGATCCCAAGGCTTCAGTGCAAGATAGAGGCAAACATAGTAGAACTTTTCAATGCACAGTTGATGGTCAAACAAAAAAAATATGATTTTACCAAATGGGATGCTTGGATCATGAAACAATGGTTTGGAATCAAACCCCCCCCATTGGGTGGCTAAGGAAACGCGGCTTCCTCAGAACAACGCAACAAGACACAGTGGATCCCTTCTGAGCAGGGGTGGGCCAAATTGAACTTTGACGAAGCCTCCAAAGGGAATCTGGGTCTGTCTAGGGCAGGCTGCATTATTAGAACTTCCACAGGTTCGACTTTGGGGAGATTAGCTCAGCCTCTAGCACAAGGAACAAATAATGCAGCTGAATTCCAAGCTCTTCTGCTTGGATTAAAATTGGGGAAGGAATTAGGTATTAAAAATTTGATAGTCGAAGGAGACTCAACTCTGGTCATTAATGCTCTTAAGACAAGACAGATCCACAATTGGAAATTGGCGGTGTATCTGGAAGCTACATTAGAGCAACTAAGGCATTTTGAACAAGTGATGATCAATCACACCTTAAGGGAAGGAAATACGGAAGCTGACTCTTTGTCTAATATGGGAGTAATTGGACCCAGTTTCAAAGAATGCATTACAGAGTAATTTCTTGTGGGTGGCAAGGTGGGCCCCCTCTATCCCTCATATAGCTACCTACTACACACATCCACGAGATCAACGCATAAAGGGGAAATTAAGCTAACAAAGAGGGAGGACGAGGTGCGAAAGGTGGCTGCTTAGTGACAAGGCCACATCATTCCAAGCAATGGCAGAGGGATGTGGAAGGAAATAGATCAAAGTTTAGCAGTCCATTAAATTAGGGTAGTCCTCGGTGTCATCAGGAGGAATTAATGACACAAGAATCCAAGCGAAAACAGCTCGACACGTAGGGCACGACAATCATCAAAGCTTAAGCATTTGGGCCGAGTGGCAAATTTACTTCCCACAAGGAAATAGCCGAATGAAGGATGAAGGCTATAGGACAATGTCATGGCAAGGACGAAATGCTTGCTTCGCCATTATTCGGATTCGTACGTGGAGGCTCAGCCTTACATCATACGAGCCTTTTAAATGCACTGATGGAGACATTCTCACATTATGATTTTCAAAATTTGGCTTGTGTTTTGTCTCTGTGCAAGGACTGTTCGACAAAAGGGATGTAAATGGCAAGTTCGAGCAAATTGAAATTCATTATCTCCATATCGGCGGGGGGGCTGGAAAGTTTCAGTGTTGATACACCAGTCTCCTTGGTGGCAATGGAGAGACAAATAGCGTTTCGGGAGATTACAGATCAAAGGCTAAAGCAAATTTTGCTCGAGGATGATCCCATGACAATGTTAGCAGTCAAAATGGTATTAGGCAAAGGTCATCTGGAAAGAAAGGAATTTGCGAGAGACAACCCTCACATCTCTTCTCGGTTCTTAGCCGTTATTTTGGACCTGGAAATTCCGAAGACGGAGGCAAAGGAAATGATGGAGCGTCTTTTCTGAGGCAACCTGCTAGGGGGGTTAGAGAAGACATTAAAGGCGGCTTTAAAGGGCAAAGGAATCCCGTGCCCCGCAAACTTGGACCTTCTTTGGGAGACGGATGAGGCAGTCAAAGTCTTTCCCTTCATTTTAGACCTCAAGGGGCCAAAATTGATGAGGCATAGAATGGTATCAGCCATGGCAGTCGAATTCCTAAAAAGGAAGTCGAGGCTCGTGACGGTGGAGGGACTGGAATGGGTGGAAGACTTCACTCGGTTTGCATAATTAAATGGCTTTCTCTGAAGCCCGACCTGTGTTTCAAGTGTTTTAATGTTTTAAAATTTTGTGGTTAATCATAATACTGGAAGGTCTTTAGTAGTAATGCAATGGAACTAGAAATCGGTACTGGTCGGGTGAGGCTCAGCCCCTGGCTTTAATTTTTTGTATTTAAAATCATAACAGTAGCTAGCTTTTTGAAGGCATGCAGTGTGTTTGCAAATTTTGAACCAGTAGTTGCTTACTCCCTGGTTGGAAGGTTTAGCCGATAGGCTCAGATATCGTGAAGGACTGTTATCTCCTGCTATGCAGATGCATGTATATTTTATTAAAATAATATAAATCCCTACCTTGTGTATCAAAAAAAATAAAATAAATGTAATATATAAATAATATATATTGTTAATAATTATAAATAATATACTTTATAAGTATATATTAAAAAGAGTACAATAGATATTATAATATCAATTTAGTTTTTGAATTAAATACATTAATTAGTACATTATAAAATTATAAATAAACAAAATTTAAAATAAAAGTAAAAATAATATATTACAATTTATACAAATAAAAAGCAGGCATAGTATGCAGGTAAAATATTAGGAAACCCTATGCTGAAATTACCGGCGATGCATTTAACGCGGAATAAAACTGTAAAAAGCATCTAACGGATCAAACAGTTTTAATCGTCTTGCATTGTACGACAGACTATATTAGTCGTTGATCTCTAATCTTAGCTCGGACAATTTCGTAGTTATTTTAATTCATTTTAAAAAAATTGCTTTCCGCATATTTTAAACGTATTTTAAATATAGGCCTTAAAAGTTTTACAGACAAGGGTTTCATTCATCCTCCACATTGAAGGGCCATTGCCTTTTAAGAGTTTCACAAACCCGTAAACAGTCGATAAAAGCACAAGCACAGGCCAGAAAACTGATTATAAAAGGAGCCATTTGCCCCTCCAAGCCGGCCGGGCTTAACCGACACACTCTAAGCGCTAACTACTTAGGTGGCCGGGCCCATTCACCTGACATTTTACGTACCTTATCACATCAACGTTTCTGCTTTTTACAAATTCCGTTTCAGTGGACTCTTTCCTCCGTTTTCAGGTTTAAAGTGATTCTTTTTACTCCCACATTCCATGGGAGAATAAATACCGTGGAATCCTTTCCTGTAAATACTCAGCCTAATAATATTATACCCCTGCATTTTAAAACAGAAGTGTGCGCCAATGTGTAGGAGATGAATTCGGTGTAAGAGCAATTAAAATAAAAATCAAATGAAAGGTTTTTAATAAATTTTATATAATAAATTATTTTTAAATTATTTTATATTTTTATTTTTTTTAAATATTTTTTTGTTACAAGGATCTTTTATATATATATAATGATTTCTTCTGATAACATATGTCTTTTACAATAATATATTTATATAATATTATTATCTTATTTTTAAAATAATATAAATATACTAAATAAACTTGATACAATAATATTCATTTTTTTCATTTAGTATTTAATACTTTAATTTTTACTTTATAATTATTGGAAATTATTTTATTTTATTTAGTCAAGAGTTAATTCTATTTATAGTTATTTTTTAATTTGAAATGTTTGTTACAAAAAATTCTCAAGAATAAAATAACAACAATCAATATTATAATTTCTAACATATTACAACAAAACTAATTTCAATAACACTTATTACTAAAATGATTTGTGAATAAATAATTCTTAAATAAAAATATAACAATAAAATAATAAATATAAACAACTTTCAAAATATTATAATTCATAAAATTACAAAGACAAAGTGAAATAATTCCAAAAGAAGAGATAGAGAAATTTGTTAAAGAGTTAGAAAAATAAATCATGGAACCAAAAAATTATGTGTATACTAGATTTATACCTACAAGAAAGGATCTTAGGGAAAATTATGGAGCATGAACAAAAGAAAGAACAATTCTGGATCTACAAGAAAGGGATAATAAAAAAATAATGGAGGAGTATAGAAAAAGAACTATGAGTTTCAAAAAATTAAAGTCATCTCTTTCAAAAGGATTAGGGGAGAGGGCCCAATAGTCGTGCGGGGTCTAATAGTCGTGCACCCAATCGTAAATATAATACCCAATACTCGTTTATATAATGTCCAATAGTTGTGATTTGACTACCCATAATTAAACAAAATGTATGCTTTTGATCTAAAAAGCAACCAATCATGTGATACCACATCAGCGCTCAACTACTCATGATGTAATGCACTAGAATTGGTCTCACTATTTTTTGGGGCATTTTTGGACACCTTGACAAAAACGCATGCTGATATGGCATCATATTTGATGATGTGGCCCTGAAACCTTAGTTATAAGCAGAGAACTTGCCAAGTAAGCTGCTGTAAAAAATTGGGAGTGATTTGAAATTTCGACGTAGGATAATTAGAAGCGTGAAGTTAGGGTGCACGACTACTAGGCCCTCTCCCCTATATAAATCCTTATGTGAATAAGAAATTATGATAGTTGAGCCTGAGGAAGAAAAAAATTCAAAGTTGGAAGAATGTGAAAGGGAGTAGATTTTGGAAGAATCCATCAAGAAGATGAAAGGTATGGATCTTTTCTTAGAAAATAAATCCTTATTACTTGTTAAGGTTGAAAGTAAAAAAATAAAAATCACTTTTTGAAAATATGGTTGAAAAATATGTTCCTTTCTAAGAAACATCCATCAGTCTTTAAAAATTGAATTAAAAACATATAGATTGAAAAAAAAATCACTTTTTGAAAATATGGTTGAAAAATATGTTCCTTTCTAAGAAGCATCCACCAGTCTTCAAAAATTGAATTAAAAACATATAAGATTGATGTCCTAAATAATTATGCATGAGTGTGCACTTTGAGAGAGAATTCTATTTAATTTTAGTATTAAAATTTTGAGCCATAAGAAGGTTTGTGATGATGCCAATATCTCTAGTTCAATAAAGGGAGCTAAGAGCTTTGACTATATGTATGTTATTAGATATCTTTTACTTTATGCTTTAGTATGTTTGTTTTGTTAGCATCACAAGACAAATCATAAGAAAGGTGAAATAATTCAAACTTATCATTCCATAAGATTATGAAATTCAAGAGTTAATTGAAGAAATGTGATGAGAAATATAGAAGTTTTTCCTAACTATTAACCAAACAACTAAATAGGGAAGATATTAAGGAACACATGAAATTGTTGGAATCTTTGTTTGGTTTAATATTATCATTGTTAACAAATTCATCATATCATTTTCTTAGATAATTAGACGAATTAATTTGTCCATGGAAAATCATAAGGTAGGTGATCAATTGTATGTTTAGAAAATTGACATTAATTTATGTTTATTTACATAAAAGTTATTTTATAAATATTTTTCATTTACTTAGAAGATTTTAATTTTTTTTTAAAAGAAGATAATTCTAAGTAAATTATAAAATTATAAAATAATTCGTAAATAAACAAAAAACTTTAATAATTCTTAGATAGTTTTAATTTTTTTAAACATTTAGTTGTGTTTCAATTTTTATATATGATCATATGACATATAAAATAACTCTTAATAAATAAAAATTTAAATAATTCTTAGATAATTTTAATTTTTTAAATATTTAAGTATGTTTCAATTTTTATGTTATTGTTATTTATTCAAGGGGTAAACGCTTTTGACCAGAGCTATGAACCGGATACAACCATTCAACAATACCACCCCAACGGGGTTTGAACCATGGTGACAAGAACAACAATGCCACCTATAAACCATCACACCATGCCAATACCGGCATTTTTTATGTTATTGTTATTCTTCATTTAAGAATTATTTTTTCACAAATCATTTTAATAATAAATGTTATTAGAATTAGTTTTGTTGTAATATGTCAGAAATTATAAATGTTATTGGAATTAATTTTGTTGTAATATGTTAGAAATTATAATATTGTTTATAGAAATAACTCTTGACTAAATAAAATAAAAAAAATCTAATAATTATAAAGTAAAAAAAAAAATTCAAGTAAATAAAACTAAAGTGTCAAATACTAAAAAAATGTATATTATTATATTAACAAGTTTAATTAGTATATTTATATTATTTTAAAAGTAGATAATAATATTATATCATATATTATCATAAAAGACATAATATTATTTTAATTGTAAAAACTTTTTTCATCATCTTTAATTATATTTATTATTAATCCAATTTTAATTAATTATTTAAATTTTCATATTATTTAAATACCAAGGCATCTTTATTTAATCTGCCTTACACCCAATTAATCTCCTACACATAGGCGGACACTTCTAGTTTTAAATACGATGCTATAATATTACTCCGGCGGAGTATTTATAGTAAAGGATTCCACTGTATTTATTTTCGCATGGAATGTGGGAGTAAAAAGAATAACTTAAAACGTGAAAACGGAGGAAAGAGTTTACCGAAACGGAGTTTCTAAAAAGCAGAAACGTGAATAGGAAGGTACGTAAAATGTCAGGTGAATGGGCCCGGCCACTAAGCAGTCAGCGCTTAGAGTGTGCCGGTTAAGCCGGCCCCTCCAAGCCAAGAAAATGGTGTAAGCTAAAAGATGTTTCCCTGGCAAAAGCTGAACTTGAAGTTAATTATTAACGGATATATCTGTTTTTGTCAGTGAACTTATTAACCCCCAATACAATGACGTTTTCCATTTCTGAATGAAATATGTCACAAGAAAATTATATCTAAATCACATCTAAAGTTGGGAATGTACAAGTAAAATCGATGAAAGAAAAGCATTGCTACAAACATGAGCTTTGCAAACATGGTCAGAAGAGTAAAATCATTCTGAGATTACATACAGCAACTTCAACAAAAGGAATGTCAAATGGGCTAACACCATTTTCATCAATTTGTTCTTGCAGCCCCAAAATTCCTGGTTCTCACGCTCCTGGCATCACGATTCCGTTCACCCAACGCTCTCCCAGACTTACTCAGCTCATCTGTTCGAAGCTCGTGAGCTCCTCCTGATGCTGATGCCCCCGCATCCTGTTTTTCTATACCATCGCTACGATCAGAAGTAAGATCAGCTGGTAAGGTTGCAGGGACAGGTGTCCTGCGCCGTCCATGTCCAGGGCTGCTGTATACATTCAGAGTGATCACATAATCTTCATGATTTGAATTCCCATTACTACCCAAGTCTTTCTTTGTGTTTTCTGGTGCCCCTGCCACCACCTCTGTTCTAGCTTCTGCTGAAGACTGTTGGGCCCGTCCATGCTTGTCAGCTCTGATGCACTCTGGAAGCTTCTTCCTCTTCAACACCAACACACCCAACACAAGCAATGCTAAGAAAACGGCGGCGGCGGCGCCCGCGATGACGGCGTAGTGATGGCGGACGTCCTTTGAGTGCAGAGCAACAGCGTGCGGAAGCACAAGGGAAGCGGGAGCGTAGCTCGGGCTTATTTGAGGCGGCGCAACCAAACGCCTCGAGGACAGCCAAGGTGTCGGCGCGGGTGAACCGCTCGGTGGCGACGGCGGAGGAGCGGAAACGAGCGAGGGGGCAACATCAGGGGCGGATTTGACCAATGGCGGAGCTGCGCTCGGAGAGGGAGAAGGTGATGGGAATGCAGAGGAAGCTGGTGGATCAGCTGGGCGTTTTTGGGTATTGCCCATTATCAAGAGGGTCGAATATCTGTGAAGAAATGCTCAAGTTTCTTACACTACAGAAGCCCAGATGATGGGGGATTTAATGTCTAACTAGTGTAGAATGTTGATCCTCCCGCTTCTCAGATTGAATTGCCTTGACAATCATGGGCTCTGAATTCTATGCAGGGATTTACATGTTGTTAGGATGTAATAAATTAAGATTTGGATGAAGAGACAGTCTTCCTTCTTTGGTACACAAAGCATGAAATTATTCCGTTGGACAACGTTGCAGTATGTTTGTTAAGTCCATGTGAAGTTCATTGGTAACGGAGTACTGGACCTACCAAAAGACAAACAAGGAAAAGGGCAGATTCCATTCATGTCCAGGAAAAGACCAGAAAAGAGCAGATTCCATTCATGGACAGAGTGAATACATTAACATCAATCATCATTGGAGTAAGATAGCCGTTGTTATTATTCTTTTCCTCGCAGAGTAGCTCATAAAAACTTAAGAAGAGAGGTAATCGCCATTAGGAAATAAAGCATAGAATAACGTTGAGTTTGGATTAAAGTAGGACAGCTCCGAGTTTCTTTTTCTTTGCTTTTCGAACTTAGTGGAGGGGACCCGTCCTAGGCCCTGAATTTCCCACAAATTTCTCTTACTAGTTTTCCAAAAGCACCTCTATGGGCTTTAACGTTAACATGTATTAATTTAATCACTTTTTTTTCACTACTCATTGCCTTTGGCAAGAGATCATGATTAGTTTCTTGTTTACCTCATTATCTACTTCGAAATATGGGTTTATAGCAATCGATGCCCCAAGAATCATGTGTATATTTTATATTTTAATATCTATGTTTTATAGTACTTTGGGGGTACATGTAAATATGTTGTCACTATTCTTTTTTAAAGAGTTATATGAATTAAAATTTTGAGAGGTGATTTTTAGGGAGAAAAAATCAAGAATTAATTAGGTTAAGTAAGGGATTAAAGTATCTCTTTTTTGAATAATTGAATTAAAGAAAGGAGTAGTAATTTTTTTTTTATCTATTATCTCTTCTTAAAGATTTTAAAATTCTTCATCTTAGGACATTAGTAGATAAGTTGTTTATCATTTCTCATCTTTATTTAAGGAAAGTTGTTTTGTACTAGTGGATTATATTAGGTTACATCCTTCTTTTTTTATTGATGAAATAAATGGTCTTCTTATGGGGTTTATCATTCTTGTTGAATTGGAAAAAAATATTTTCTAGATGAATAAAGGTAAGTCTTCTAGCCTTGATAGCTTCCTTATAGAGTTTTTTCAAAAGTTTTGAGACATTTGAAAGGATATTATTTTGGAAGTTGTGCATGAATATCAAACTAATAAGAAGATTCTTAAAGCAATCAATTTTATTTTTTTGGCATTGATTCTAAGTGCGGGATGTCTCTTTTGATTTATTTTTCTCTATCACTTTTTTTTTTATAGGATAATTACCAAACTCATTGTTGATTGCCTAAGACATTTTTTTTATTCTTTCATATCATCTAAGTAGGGAGGCTTTGTAAAGGAGCAATAGATTATTACTATTATTTTTTATTTCTTTGGATGTCATTCATTCCATGGGGTATTGTAAGGAGAATGTTATGTTTATCAAGACAGACATGTCCAACGATTATGATTAAGTTAGATGGTATTGGTCCTTTCTTACAAATGTCTTATTTCATTTTAGTTTTAGTTTAGGGTGGATTGAGATGGTCATGATTTGGAGTGGTTTTTTATTCCTTCTCTTTTCTTATTAATGAAATCCTATCTTCTCATTTTAATCTAGGTCAAAAAGTTGTGGCAAGGTGATTCCCTCTCCCCTACCTTTTCAATCTTATGCTTGAGGGATTGGGAAGCTTCCTTAATCATCAAAATATTAATTGAAGTATTTAGGGTTTGAAAAAGGCTAGAGATATTGATTTCCATTCTCATCTTAAAATTATGGATGATATTTCGTTAAATATGTTGATCAAATATAAGAGGTTGCCAATTTTAGGAGTCTTTTGGACATATTTTGGATAACTTATGATCAATAGATTAATGAGGACAAATAAAATATTTATTTCTTTAATACTCCTTTAATCATTCAACAAAGAATTATTTTTATTTTTTCATTCAAATTAAGGTAGCTTCACTTAGATTAGCTTGCTATTCCCTTGTTAATTGGTTGTCCTAATTGACTTTAAAGGAAAATGATTCTTGACAAGTTTAAAATGTGAGTTTCTCACTAGACCTTTTGATGGTTATCTTGTGTAGCATGTATTACCCTTTTAAATCATTGTTACAAACTCTTCCTATTTATAAATCTTTAGTGATTTATTTTCATAATTTTTTTCTAAAGGATTTTGATTCTCTTTTTAGAAAATTTCTTTGGGCAGGGAATCTAGACTTTCAAAAAAAGAATCTTATTAGTTAGAACTAGGTTTGTAGGCCTAAAAAAATAGTATTTTTGGTCTTAGGTATTCTAAATTGAATAGTCAAACCTTGGTTGCTAAAATTTATTGGAGATGGTATAAAAGGTAGGATTAGCTATAGACCAAACTTCTAAACTATAAATATTTATGAGGTGTTACTACTACTAAGGTTCTCTCAATGGTTTTAATTGAGAAAGTCTCTATGATGTGTAATGTTATAAAAAAGGGTGCATCACTTGTTGAGTAGGGAAGCTTTTTGGATTGTAATTTTTTTCCATAATACTCTTTTTTAGACACATTAATGAGATTTGCATCCCCTAATTCTCACCCCCTTTCCCTATTTTCTCCATTTGAGTAAAGTATTTTTGGATGCTCACTAATGTAAAGTATTAGAATTTAAAATTTCTTTCTTGGTGGAGGAATAGATTACATTTATCATTAGAAGGATATAAGTTATTGGTCATTTGAGGGAGGTCCAATACATATGTCCAGCCCTATATTTTATTCTTCCATATTGGGCATGTTGTTCTCTAGAGGTTAATGTCCATGCTTGGGGCTATGATTCTCAAGGGTTTATTTAGTTTCTCATTGGACCAAATCCTAGAACATGAAAAAAAAATACAAGAATTTCTCGTTTTGGAAAAAGATCTAGAATAACTATTGTTGGCTTGAATATAGTTTGTTTCTTTGATTACTCTATCAATATGAATTTCTTACCAAAGACAAAAAAATAAAGTGAGGAATCCATGGTCCTTCCATATTTTTTTGATGTGGGGTTGATAAGGATCGTATGCCTCATATTTTATTTAAATGTTATATTCCTAATGGTCTTTAGAGGAAGCAATGGCATATATAGAACTCAACTCTAGTTTATGATACTTCTCTATCTCTTTTTTGGCTAGTTTGGACATCCTCCTACTTCTACCTCTTTACTTTTGGTGGGTTGAGATAATGGTCCCATATGTCATGTCCCCTTTCTAAATTTAGCACTTTCTATTTTTAGCAAGCCTGATTTCCTAAAATAGCAAGTTAGGTTCTACAAATTAATCGAGAAAGTTGTTTTTTTGAAAATGAATTAATTAAATTATCCTTGCTAAAAAATTAATAAATATTCATAAAATATTATTAGGGTCCAAGGTGGGCATGTCTTTTTGGAAAAAGAAAATTATTTTTTATTTGGCTCTAAAGTTATTGGTGCTAGTTACCAGTTGAGTTTTGGTAAAATGGAGTGGTATATTTTGATGGTGATTTTATTCTTGGAACTAGGGGTTACAATCTTTGCATGCAAGATTCATTCTCCTAGGCATTGGGATTTGGGAGCCCATGTTGGTGCTAGAAATGACTCTTGAATATTTATTATTTGGCATTTTAAGATTGATTCATTTTATGCATTGTTTTGTTTCACGGGTTGTGACTTTCCTTCAGAAGTTGGAAAATCGACGTAGGAAGAATCTCCAAGGTTGGTAAACTAAGGGGATTGAGGCTCAAAGATAATGGTTTTGATGGTCTCTAGGAGCAATTTCACTCAAAAATTGTATTGGTGCTATAAGTTCTAGATTTTGGTGTTCTTTTCATTAAATAATTGGTGGAGTTTTTGTAGTTTGGAGTCAAAAGAGTAGTTTTGGTATTTTAGTTTGTATTTTTTATGGTATGTGGCCACAAATTATGCTATACTGTACACCTAGAAGCTTCTAAAAAGCTTGCTATAAGGGGTTGGGATGGGAGTTACAGTATGTAGAAAAAGGCAATTATTCGCGAGATTGTAATAAGTTTTGCACTAGATAATAAAATCATTGGATGGCTGCAGTTTTGTGGATGTAGCCCAGATTGGGTGAACCACATTAAATTCTCTGTGTTGTCTTGTTTTTGCTATAATTTTCTATATGTTTTTATTTCTCTGTTTTATTGATCAAATCTACATTTAACTATTAGATATTTGCTTTCTAACCCTAATAGTGGTATCAAAGAGAGTTGTGTTCAAATATCATCTGCAGGAAAGTCTCACGATTAAGTGGGAGCCTCATGGTTAAGTGGGAGCAATGGCGAATGAGGGTAAATTGAAGGTAGATAAACTCAATGGGAAAAACTATCAGTTATGGAAGATGCAGATGGAGGATTATCTCTATCAGAAGGATTTATGGAGGTCATTGGAAGGAACAACCAAGAAACCGACAATAACGAGTGATGAGGAATGGAATCTTTTGGACAGAAAGGCATTGGGAGCCATTTGTTTGTGCCTGGCACAATCGGTGGCATTCAATATTACAACAACAAAGACAACTCAAGAGTTGATGGAAACCCTGGCGAAGTTATATGAAAATCCTTCCACTTCGAATAAGGTATTTCTTATGAAGCATTTATTTAATATGAAAATGGTAGAAGTTGGGTCAATTGTTGATCATTTAAATGAGTTTAATATGGTTACCAATTAATTAACTTATATAAATGTAAAATTTGATGAAGAATTTAGGGCTCTTTTGATTTTGTGTTCTTTGCTAGAAAGCTAGAATGGCTTGGTAATGGTTGTTAGAAATTCTATTTCTAGTTTGAATACATTGAAATTTGATGATGTTGTTGGTGTTATTTTGAGCGAGGAAATTCATAGGAAAAGCTCAAGTGGAACATCCACATCAGGTAGTGTTTTGAATGCAGAAAGTAGGGACAAAACAAAGGAGAGAGGAAACAATTCTGGAAATTGTGGGAAGTCACAAGGAAAATCGAAGGACAAAAGGTCCTAATCTAGAGACAAGAGGGATTGATGGTATTGTGGTAAGTTGGGTCATTTAAAGAAATATTGTTGGTCTCAGAAAAATAAAGGAGACAAAAAGGAAGGAAATAAAAAGGAAAATGTGGTAAGTAATAAATCTGATGAGGATGCTTTGATTTTTTCCCTTAATAATTTGTTGATGATTCTTGGGTGCTAGATTCAAGGGCTTCATTTCATGCTATGCCCCATAGAAGTTATTTTCTTGATTATGTCCAAGGGGATTTTGGGCTGGTTTATTTGGAGATAACGAACCTTGAGATTGTTGGAAAGGGAAGAATCAAGATTAAGTTGCAGAATGGGAATCATTGGCTACTACATGAGGTAAGGCATGTTCCAAATTTAGAAAGAAATTTAATTTCAGTAAGGCAACTAGATGATGAAGGTTGTGTTGTTACATTTAGTGATAAAAATTGGAAGGTTACAAAAGGTACTTTAGTGGTAGAAAAAGATGTGAAAGTAGGCACCTTATATCTTTGTATAGGTCATACTGTTCCTTCTACTTTAGCTATTGTAGATAAAAATCAATGTTTAGGAACAATTGCTGCAATTCAGTAGGCAGAAAATCAAATAGTTGTTGTGGATTCTAAATCAACACTATGGCATAATAGACTTCGGCATATGAGTGCAAAAGGTATGGAATTACTTCATTCAAAGAATGTTTTACTAGGTTTGAAAAGTGTTAATACAAATTTATGTGAAAGTTGTGTGTATGAAAAATAAAAGAGAGTTAGTTTTCTCAAGGATGGGAAGCAAAAGAAAGATGAGAAATTCGAGTTTGTGCATACAGATGTATGGGGACCAGCTCAAGTATCTTCTCTTAATGGCTCTCGATATTATGTCACTTTTATTGATGATGCAACAAGGAAGGTATGGATTTATTTCCTTAGGAAAAAAATTGATGTATTTGAAACTTTTAAGAAATGGAAGAGCTTGGTTGAGAATGAGACAGGTAAAAAGTTAAAATGCCTCATATCTGATAATGGTGGTGATTATTGCAGCAAAGATTTTGAATATTATTGTTCCTCTAATGATATTCGTAGGTAGAAAATTGTTCCAATGACTGCACAGGAAAATGGAGTGGTTGAGCGCATGAACAAAATAATAATGGAGCATGCACGAACTATGAGATTGCATGCTAGGCTACCTTTAAACATGTGGGAAGAGGTTGTAAACATTTTTTTATTTAATCAATAGAGGTCCTTCTAATCCTTTGGGTTGTGGTATTCCAGAGGAAGCATGGATAGGTAAGAAGGTGAGTTATTCTTTTCTCAGGACCTTCGGTTGTGAAGCATTTGCACATGCAGATTATGAAAAAAGAACCAATCTTGATGCAAAATCAAAGAAATGTATATTTGTTGGATATGGCATTGATGAATTTGGTTATAGGCTTTGGGATTTTCAAAATCAAAAAATTGTGAGAAGCAGGGATGTCATATTCAATGAGAAAGTGTTGTACAAAGATCAGTTGCAGCAACATGAGAAGAGAGAAAATGATTATGTAGTGTTGGATGATACACCAAATAGCGATGATCTACTGGTTCCTCATACTTTGTGACAACAACAACAAATACCACAAACTCCAGTGAATGTTAGACAATCTTCAAGGATAAGTAGACCTCCAGAAATATTTTCTCCCTCTTTGTATTCTATTTTATTAACTGATGTTGGTGAACCAGAATGTTATGATGAAGCTATGCAGGTGGATACCAAGGTTCAGTTGGAGCATGGAATGGAAGAAGAAATGGACTCCTTGCTAAAAAATCAAACTTGGGAATTATGCAAATTGCCTATAGGTAAAAAGTTTTTACCAAACAAATGGGTTTATAGGTTGAAAGAGGAGGATGGAGATAAGAAAAGATTTAAAGCCATATTAGTTGTAAAGGGATTTGCACAGAAAAAGGGTATTGATTTTGATAAAATATTTTCTCCAATTGTTAAAATGACTTCTATTCGTATTGTTTTAAGTATTGTGGTTGTTGAAGATTTGCATTTAGAACAACTTGATGTTAAAATAGCCTTTCTCCATGGTGATTTGGAAGAGGAAATATATATGGAACAACCACAAGGATTTGAGGTCAAAGGTAAGTAGAACCTTGTGTGCAGATTGAAAAAAATTCTATATGTCTTGAAGAGCGCACCTCGACAATGGTATATTAAATTTGATAGTTTTATGGTTGAGCAAGGCTACAGTCAGTGTAATTCAGACCATTGTGTTTATTTTAAGAGGTTAAATGATGATAGACACATTATCTTATTTGTATATGTTGATGATATGCTTGTACAGGGCCTAACATGGATCACACAAGGGAGTAAAAACAACAATTAGAAAATTCATTTGCTATGAAGGATTTGGGGGTAACAAATCAAATCCTTGGTATGAAGATTACAAGAGATAGGAAAAATATAAAATTGTTTTTATCTCAAGCTGATTATGTTGAAAAGTTGTTACAAAGATTTCATATGGAGAATGCAAAAGTTGTCAGCACACCTTTGTCCAGTCATGTTAAATTGACTAAGGATATGTGTCCAAAGACACAAGAGGAGGAATAAAAAATGTCCAAGGTACCATATTCTTCAGCTGTAGGTAGTTTAATGTACGCCATGGTATGCACAAGAACAAATATTGCACATGTTGTAGGATTTGTTAGCAGGTATATGAGTCATACCGGTGTTGAGCATTGGAATGCAGTAAAATGGATTCCCAGGTACTTGAGAGGTACATCCAATACATTTTTATGTTTTGTGGGATCTAATATTAATTTAAAAGGCTATGTTGACTCAAATTTATTAGGGGATATAGATACCAGGTGGAGTACCACAGGTTATGTATTTACAGTTGGTGGGATAGTAGTGAGTTGGATTTCTCAGTTGCAAAAGGTGGTTGCTTTATTCACCATAGAGGCAGAGTATGTTGCTGCAACAGAGGTGGCAAAGGAGATGATATGGCTGCAACTTTTCATGGAAGAGTTGGGAAAACAACAGGCTAAAAATTACTTGTTTACAGATAGCCAGAGTGCTATACATCTTGCAAAGAATTTTTCCTTGCACTCTAAAACCAAACACATACAATTGAGATATCATTTCATTCAGTCAGTGTTGGAGGATGGACATGTCAAGCTGGACAAGATACATACAAATGCCAATATAGTGGATATGTTTACGAAGGCAGTGACAAGGGAGAAGTTGAGCTCCTCTTCAACTTCGGTTGGCCTTCAAGGTTGAATTCAAGTATAACAGAGCAACCAGGTCCAAGGTGATTATTTCCAATGGCCGGAGTTGTAAGTGCAACAGTGTCATCTGGGATCAGTCTCCAAGTGGGAGATTGTTTGGTGTGGAGCCTGATCAGTCTCCAAGTGGGAGACTGTTGTGGTATGTGGCGATTGATCATGCTATACTGTACACCTGGAAGCTTCTAAAAAGTTTGTTATAAGGGGTTGGGATGGGAGTTACAGTATGTAGAAAAAGGCGATTATTTGTGAGATTGTAATAAGTTTTGCATTGGATAATAAAATCATTGGATGGCTACGGTTTTGTGGATGTAGCCTTGATTGGGTGAACCATGTTAAATTCTTTGTGTTGTCTTGTTTCTGCTATAATTTTCTATGTGTTTTTATTTATCCGTTTTATTGATCAAATTTGCATTTAACTGTTAGATATCTACTTTCTAACCCTAACAGTATTGTTGTTATTAGTAGCAAATATCTCTATTTTATATTTTGGTGTTCTTTTCGTCAAACAATTGGTGGGAATTTTGTAGTTTGGAGTGTAAAGAGTAGTTTTGGTATTTCAGTTTGTATTGTTGTTATTAGCAACAAATATCTCTATATTATAATCATTTTATTATGTATTTTTCTATCTATAACAATTTATAGGCATTTGGGAGTTCTGTGGAGTTTTCTTTTATTTTTAGTGGTGTGTTGGAGCTTCCAAATTGTGCTTTATTTATGCATATTTGCAATAGATGTTTTATTATTGTTAGCCAATGTATTAACAACAATAATGATGTAAATTCATGTTTAAATCTATAATGAATCTCACCTCAATACATTTTTATTATTCAATCATAGTTTGGAGTTGTTTGATGCATTTTCCATTATACCTGATTTTCTCTATTGTGAATATTTTTAGTACAAATTTGAAATATTTAATCAAGGGATATTACAATCAAAGAGATGATCTTTCCAGCCTAAGGGTTTGTTATCATTTATGTAGCCAAGTGACAGGGAAAGGAGGTATTTACAGTGGGAGAAAAATAAAGAGCTTGATAATAACACCCATTTGAAAAAGATTGAAGCTAAAATTCCAAAGAGTAAAGACATGGTGGATTCGGATAAAATGCACAGGACATTCCTACATGATCTACAAATAAGTAAAAAAACACTACCAATAGTATTGCAAAGAAAAGATAAGTGATGTTATTAAAGGAAGAATAGATCCAAAATCTTGTATCACCTAATGAAAAAGGTAGTACTTCAAAGTTTCAACATGAACCATTGATTTTTGGCACCACAAGACTCTCTAACTCTTCTAGGGTTTTTCACCTAAAAGGAGAGATCTTAGGCCAAAAATGCTAAGGGGTTAATTCAAATTAGGATGTGTATGATGTTGTATGAGCTAAATGGAATGATCTAAGTGCAACTAAACTATGAAGTTAGAGATTATGAATGCAAAACCTAAGAAACAAGTGATGTTTGAAAACACATTGTGTAATGCCAAATTACCTATAAATGAATGGAAAAAAGTAACAGAAATGAATCAAACTAAAAATGTGCACTTGGAATGTTGAAGAAGACTAGAAATTTCTTTTGAAATGTTGTTGATGATGTTTTTCATTCCTGGAGGGACTCATTCGCCATTCTGGGTTAATCAATCCTAGTTCTGGTAAACTAAGTCAAAATTTGTTTCTGTCAAAAGGGTGTCAGAAAATGCAGAAAACACAAAAATGACCTAGAAATGGGAGTCATTCACCACCCATTGAGAATGAGTCCACTTGAATTTCTATATTTTCAAAGGTGGATTTTGGAGTTTCCGATCTGCACTTTGATACTCTATAGGTGTCTGCTTCTGAAACTCTAATTTACGGGTCTGAATATGAGATTTTGTTGATATTTTGACTTTTTGAATGAGAAGAGGACTTTAACAACCTTGTAACTTGATCTACAATGATTTCCAAGCTTCCAAGGGACCTAAATCTATAAACATAGAAGAAGAGAAGAAGAAATGTTGATTGTTAGGGCATGCGGGTTTGCCTTGGTCAAACCTCGTTTAGGTAATTAAACCAAAATGATGAAAGAATAGAATGAAACATGCAATAATGGAATAGATTACCTTACCATGATGATTGATCTTGAAAGTATACAACATAACATGTAAAATCAGCCCTTGTATGTCTTAGGAAGTTAAATTAATGACTTGCAACGTGAAAGCCCTAGCTTGCTTAACTTGAGATAGAAGAATGGTGAATGAATAATGAAGAATGTATGTGTGAGATCAAGGATGTAAAATGAGGATAAAAACACTTATTTATACAATCTTGTGCCTTACTAACCCATTCATACCTCATCACATGCCGACATCAAGTGATTTTGAATAAAAACCCGAAAGGAATTTTAAAATATTTTGAAATTGGAGCCAAGAGGGACTCATTCCCCACCCATGGCGAATGGATCCCACCTTGGACTTGAAAGTGGGTGTTGGGAATTAAGTCACATTTACTATTGTTTGTCGGGTTTACATTCAAAAATACACATGAATAAGACTTATAAGGGCATAAAGGGGTCAAATAAAGCATAAGAAAGGTGTAAATAGTGAAATTATGTCTAGAAAAGCATGAAATTGTGTTACAAGACTTTACAAGACTTCAAAATAGGACTTGATTAGTGATGAAAAGGTGATTTTTACATGAATTGTAATTAATAGAGTCTAGAAAAGTGTAGAAATGATTTATAACACTTCACAACACCTTCACAAGACATCATTAAATGCATTTTATTTAATTTTCAAGGGTCAAGACCTAGTGTGGATGCATAAAATGTGTCACAACACCTGAATCAAGGCCTCATTAATCCAATTTATCACGAATTAATCCCATGTCAAGCAAAGGATACTTTTTTCTATGACACACAACAAAGCACTCCTAAACCTTCCAAATCAATTTTTCTACCTCAAGGTGATCCAAAAACATCTAATCCCCCTCCCAATACCATGGAAGAATTAGCAAGACAACTAGCTTCCATTAGAGTATCCTATGATAATCAAGATGAATTTAAAAATTTAGCCCCTTACAATTTGATTATATCACTTAGATGCAAAGCATGATGATTGTAAGGGGGTGAAAACATCATCAAGATTCTATTGGAAGGGAACTCAAGATAAAAATTCATAAAATCTTAGCTCCTACATTTAATGAAACAGACAAAATCTTAGTTAGAGATTGGTTATAGAAGTTGTAGACCTATTTCACACTCAGTCCCATGAAGGAGCAAGATGCCATATAGTATGCAACTTTGCATCTTGACGGAGTTGCCTATGATTGGTGGTACTATGGTGTGACTACTCAAGGCCACTATCAAGTAAATTATTTTGATGATTGCATTCAAAGGTTGATAGATAGATTTGAGCTCAAGGATGAAGAGAAGTATTTTAAAGAGTTGTCTAGTTTGAGGAAAACACATTTTGTTAATGAGTATGTGCTGATATTTCAGAAAATGGGATAATATGTACCTCTTCCTTGAGGGCCTTGAAAAACCTATTAAGGGTCTAGTTAAGGCATTCTCACTTACTACCTTGTAGAAAGCAATCAAGAGGAGCTTATAGCTTGAAGTCTCCATGCCCAAGAAAGCAAGTTTTCATCAATCAAAACCATCAAATCCATGCAAACATAAAGAGAAATTTTAGAAAAAGACTCCTTCAATTTCTCCACCAAAGAATGTGCCAAACACAACTGGTAATAAAGTGCATGAAATGACAAAATCTGAACTTTGAAGGTAAAACTCTATTTTTCTTGTAGAGGACCATGGGCACCAAGGCATAGATGTTTGGGGAAAGGATAGGTGGTTTTTATTGAGGTGGTTTCATATTCAGGTATAGAGATAATGAGGAGTTCCATGATACCAAAGAGAAAGAAGAGTCAAAGGATGAAAGAGAAACTAGTAAGAAAGTTAACATAGTAGCCCTATCTGGAGCACCTAGATACCACCCCTTTAGAGTTCAGAGAGTTATAGTTGGTCAAAGGACAACCGTCCTCATTGATAGTGGTGCAACAAAATTTTTTATAGATGAGGGTTATGTATCCACTAAAGGATTGAAGATAGAAGGTTTTGAAGGATTTAGTGTCACTGTTGCTAATGGTTTTTCTATACCCTGCACTTGTGTAGTTCAAAAAATAAACTTTGGCTCTGGGTGACTATAAGATATGTGATGATTTTTATGTGGTTGGAATAGGAGAAACTAATGTTTTTTTGGGTGTTCAATAGTTGCACTCTATTGGAGGATACTACACAAACCATCAAATAATGGAGTTCAAATTTTAGGCCAATGGGAAAGAAATCTTCTTAAGAGGCCTATCAAATGGAGCTCTTAGAGTAGTTTCAGCTAAGAGGATGGAGAGTACTTTTCAAAGGGGAAAAGTATCTTGGGCAATAGAAATCTTGATCCACACTACAATCTCTTCCAAGAAGCAAGGTAAAAAATCATTTTGAAATTCAATCAATTCTTGATAAGCAATCTTATTTTCAATGATTTTCCCCTTGGATTACCACCAGATAGAGGATTTGAACATGTCATTGAGTTATAACAAGGTGCCAAACCTATAATCACTACCCCCTACTATCACCCAAGGGGTTACAAGGAGGAGCTAGAGAAAACCATCCAGGAGCTTCTTGACATGGGGTTCATAAGGCCTCTGCTCTAGTCCTTTTGCCTCCTCTATAGTTTTGGTAAAAATGAAGGATGGCACAATGAAAATGTATATAGATTATAGAGCCTTAAATAATAGAACCATTAAAACGAAATATATCATCCCAAGGATAGATGAGCTTATTGGTGAGTTGCATGGGGTAGTTTATTGTTTTTAAAATGATTTGTTTGGTTACCATCAAATATGCATGAGGAAAGAGGATGTTGAGAAGATTGCTTTCCAATGTCACTATGGACATTTTGAATTTCTTTCCATGCCATTTGGTCTGAAAAATGCACCAACAACCTTCCTATCTTGCATGAATAAGGTTTTTAGGAGGAAAAAAAATAATGTTCTTCGATGATATCTTGATTTATAGTAAAACATGGAAAGACCATTTGGAATATTTGGATACAGTTTTGAATATTTGGATATAGTTTTGGGTATTTGGAGCAAAAATATTTTTATGCTAAGTTATCTAAATGTGAATTTGGGATTACTCAAATTTTATACTTGGGACATGTCATGAGCTCACAGGGAGTGGAGGTTGACCAACAAAATATTCAAGCTATCATAGATTGGCCCCCACCCACCAATCTCACTTAGTTGAGAGGGTTCTTTGGGTTATGCAATTATTATAGAATATTTTTTAAAGGTTTCTCTCAACTTGCTACCTCTTTGACTGATATGACTAGGAAAGGAGCTTCTTTTTGGACTAAAGAAGATCAAAGTGCATTTGAAAAGATAAAAAAGGTGTAGAGTAGGAAAAAGTATCCCTTTTTCACACTTAATTTGAAAATGAGCTTAATGATGCCTTAATTTAGTGTTGTAATATGTATTTTACATATTCACATTTAGTTTAGGGCCTTATTTAATTAAAATGGACTTAATGGTGCCTTATTTTTGGTGATGTAAGGTGTACCTTTACACTTTCACATTAATCTAGGGATTTATTAATTAATTGAGGTTAATTTTCCTTAATTGGCCGCTTTAATTCAAATACAAGCCTAATTATTTGCAATTTCTGAGGGATAAAACCCAACATTCATAAATTCCATAACATAAGGTTTAACATTGATAAATGTGTGTCATAGGTTAGTGGCCTAGAGGACCCACTTGCCATAGGGTGAATGGGTACTCACTTGCACCTAGGACCTTAATTCAAATTATGTTTTTGGTGGTTTTTCAATGATTTCAAATGTATATTTAGATGTCAGCTTGTGATATTTGAATTTCGGGAATTAATGTTAAGATATGTATAAATATGAGGTCATTTCACTAAGATTCATCCTAAGATCCTAGAGTTTTCATGCAAGCATTCCTAGAGAAATTTTATGAGATCAAGAGCATTTTTCAAGTCATTCAAAGGTAGATTTGTTGAAGATAATTGCAACAATCAATATTCCATTTTCATGTCAAAGATTTATTACATCATGCATGTTGTTTGAACTAATATGGTGATGTAGTTGATTAAACAGAAATAGTGTTCCACCTTTTGGGAGATGGAATTTGGAGCTATTTCACACTTTAATCATTGGGAAACCTAGATCCCTCAACCAAGTGACTCAATTAAGGGATGGACTAGGGGTTTCCTTGTGTGATTGGATGGGGATTCACCATTTAAATGGAGTTTCAAAGGAGAAATGAAAATACTTGTGCATAAAACCCTAGAAACTTGAAAACATGAAATCAAATTGATAAACATAATGAAACATAAAAGTACCTAGAGGAGTGAAGAGGCCAAAACAAGGTCTGTAAGCCTTGGAAACTACTGTTTTAGATTGCACTAGGATTGATATGCCAGGTTGGGAAATTTAGTCTCACTCTATGGTTTTTAGGGTGGGATCTAGGATTCTCTAAGAGTTGATCAAGAACTTCTGAACAGTGATCAGAAACTATAATGGGACTAATATGCTAGGTTGGGCATATGAGTCCTCCTATAGGATTTTTTAGGATCTTTTTGAATCTTCTGAACCCAAATCCAACACCACTGAATTTTGTTGAAAGGTTATATTAGAGATTGAATCACCAAGTTGGGTGAATAAGTCCCATTCACATAAATCTACAAAACACACATAACAAGAGAGATAAAAGTGTTGACTTATTAGTGGATGGAGGTCTTCCTTAGTCAGACCCCATTGGAGTAATTAAACCTTGAAATGAATTGAAATAACATGAAGGAATGACAAATGAAAAAATGAATGTAACAACTCACCAAACCTTGTTGAATCCTTGGAGTTTAGATCTGCAACTTGTATGAATTAGCTTCAATGGATGTAGATCTTGATCATGAAACTTGATATGGCTTTGAATAGTTGAACTTGGATCACAAATGCTACATCAACATGTTAGCTCACAAACACACATGATGCATGATGACCTTGACATGATGCTTGAATCTTGAATTGATGCTCCAAAATGCTTGATAATATTGCTCTTGAATGCTCTTGATCTCATAAAATTTCCTTAGGAATGCATGGGTAGAATCACTAGATGACTTGAAAACTTGCTAGCTTAGATTAGGAGAAATTATGTGAAATAACCTTGTATTTATTCTTGTTTATGCCTAATTTCTTGAAATTACAACACTACAAGCCGACATCAGATCTAGGATAATAAAATCCCACCAAGAATTTGAATTAATATAGGTCTAGGTTAAAGCGGGACTCATACATGAGGTTGGGTGTATGAGTCCTAGTGGCTTCAACCTAGCACACAAATTTCAAGAAGTGTCTTGTTCAATGTAACATTTAAAATTAGGTCTCGAGACCTAGGTGGGATCCATACACCCAAAGGGGCATATGAGTCCCAAATCCCTAGATTTGGAACACATAACCAAAAACATTAAATTATGATTTTTCATTTGTTAAATGTCAGGATTATCCATAGAAAAATACATTTAATTAGGCTTGTGGATGCAAGATAGGGCCAATTAGGGCATAAATAAGCCCAATTTTAATTTAAAGGGCCCAAAATGTTTAATGTGAATATGTAAAACATATTACAACACCAAATTAAGGCATCAATTAGCTCATCTTATCAATTATTCCCAAATTAAGTGAGGAAAAGGGATACTTTTTATGTCACTACATTTAGCCCCCATTTTAGTGAGAGGATGACCTTGCATCAAAATCACACTAAAGTAGACAAATTTGCATCAAGAGGGGTCCATGTGTACCAATGCTAGTGAGATAGGATTACAATGATCAAGAGGGTTGTGCAAGACCCCAGGATCAAGATCCTATGGCAAACCAACATAAGCACAAAGGAACACATATGTGAATGATGTATGAAGCAACAACAAGGTACACACATACATTGTCAAAGACATCAAGAAGAAAGAAAAGGAAAAAGAGAGGGTGGATCAAGTGTCAATTGTTTTTCCAACACGATGTGGATCAAGCCTTTGTTGTTTGTCCAAAAAATTATAACAAGTGGAACATGACATCCACTATGCAAACAAAATAAATGCTCACAAGGGCTAGTGGAATCCACTATCCACTAGGTGAGACCCCAAATACACATACGCACACGAATGGTATGTGCTCGAACACACAAGCAAGTGGCTATGAGAAAGTCATGCTAAGGTTGACTCCCATATGTACTAACCATACCAAAGTTATACCTCCTAATGACTTTGATAAGGCGCCACAAAATGAAACTTCGAGCTTATGAACAACATGCAAGTAAATATTTTTTCAAAGGGACTTTGCGTAGTTCATGTAAGGTCTCTTCTTAGGGAACATCATGCCTAATGTCTCCAAGAGAGGAAAAAACAAAGAAATATCACACTCTCAGAGGAAATAAAACCCAATTATACCACCAAGAAAAGAACACATCACGAAAATAAAGAAGATCGCAAAATGAAACATGAGAAACGTTGATGTATGCCCCCACTTTAAAGTGGTTGCTGACACCATTGTTGTGAGAAATTTCTTTAAAGTAGAAGAAGACATGAGAGCTTATTCATAAATCCCTATGAAACTACATCATGAATAAAAGGGTTTCCGCAAAAATGTAATGCTAAACATAGAAAGGGAAGTATGTCACATGTGATCCAACTTAAGGAATGCCATCCGCATCCCAAGCTTGCTCTTATATATACATGGAAGGTGGTAAACTAGCCAAAAGAGACAATGACAAGTGGAATACAAGGACAAGGCTATATTATCCCCTTTCCCCCACTTAGTTCAAGACAAGGGTGAGCCAAGATGATTGATGAAAAACATGAAAATCATTATCAATTAGAGGAACTAGGTGCTTTAGCAGAAGGATGAGCACCATAATCCTTAAAATGTTGAATTTTATCACTTAAATCCTTACATTCATTAGAAGAATTACCATGAAATCTATGATATGCACAAAATGAGCTCTTTTTGTACCATTTCTTTTGTGTTCTTGGGGGAGGGATATCAAACTATCTTGGAGGAGTCTCAACAAGATACTCTCTTACTCAATAGTAGAAGATGTTCCTTTGTTTTGTGACAAAGAAATATTTTTCTTAGAACAAGGTGTCATACTTACACAAGACTCTTTAGATGGAAATATTTTGTCTTCTTTAAAGGAAGGTGTAAAATCTAACTCTAATAATTAGTGTTTTGCATGATGACATTGATATTAAGTGAGGATTTATTTGATTCTTTCGTTTGTTTCAAAGGACAATAACAAAGACCACTAATTGCTTCTTGTGTGTTAGACTGTATGGGGACATAGATACCTTGTTCTCTACCACCACGTCCTTTTCTGCTATAACCAAGTTGTGTCATAAGTTCATAACCTCTTCCATAAATCTTTTTCATTTCTTCTGGATTCATTGGTTGCTCATAATCAACTTCATCAAAGTTTGTTGTGTAATTTGCTTCTCTTTCTAAAGTGGTTGAGTTGGATGCTTTGAAAGGTTTGTTTGAATTTTTTGTTGAAATTACCATTGGTTCTTTTTTCTTTTCAGACTCTTTTATTATGTTCTTGTATTCACCCATGAATGTAGGTGTGAATTCTAACAAACCCCAATCATCTTCCAATAAATTTATAACTTCTTGCACAAGTTCCACTTGTGTAGTTGGTGTCAATGTTTTCAAATTATTTTCCTTACCTTTCTCAATGTTCAAACAACTTTTTGGTTCAGGGTCAACTTTGATTATACACACTTTTTTGTTGTAGACATACTTCATTATACGATGAAGAGTTGAAGGCACCCCATTCATCGCATAAATCCATGGTCTTCCTAGAAGAAGATTATATGAAATATCATGAGGCATAACATGGATTGAGGTTTCTAATGTGGCCTTTCCAACTATAATAGGCAAAGTGACCACACCAAGCAGTTATTTTCCTACATTGTTGAATCTTTAAATCGATAAGGAACTAGGTTCAATTCTTGATGTATCCACTCAAGGTTTATCCAAAATGGTTACACTATACACATTAAGAGATAAGCCATTATCGAAAATGGTTTTCTTTATCCCTTTCCTATTGAAGATAGCTACTATCATGAAGGATTCATTTTTCTTTGGCACTTCTAGAAAAGGTAACTCATCTTGATGGAAAGTAATGTCTAAGTTGACTGGAGTTATAGCTTGAATTTTGGTTGCTACTTCATTTGATTGCACATTAGGATGGAAAGGAACTTGTTGTAAGGCACTTTGAATCATATTATGATAATGAGGGGAGGATTGAATAAGGTCCCATAAGGATATCTTAGCAGGAGTTTTCTTAAGTCGTTCAAAAAGATCATGCTCCTTTCCACTTTGTAAAGGAAAATGAGGAGCACTAGGAAAGATAGGATGAGGTAATGGGAGGGATGTTGGAGTTGTTTATCTTGGTTGTAGATTGTTTCTAGTGTTATATGTATGAGCAATGGTATTGTAACTCAATTGTTCTGACATATTATTCTTAGGTGGTTCTAATATGAGCACGGGTTTATTTTGAGTTTGTGGTTGGTTTGAGGGTGGGTTAAGGATGAGTTTAGCCTCAAGAGGTGCAATAATTAAAGGATCTCTAGGATGTATAAGAATTAGAGGACTCAAGGGATTTCAAATGTTCATAACCTCACTAAAATTATCATTATTTTCATGATCTCTTGGTGAAGGGGAGTCTAATGTCACTTCATCATCTTCATTTAAGGAAGTCACATCACTATTGTTTGAAGGACATGCATTAGTTCCATCATTCTCTTGCACCATGATATCTACCCTAGTAGGAGAGCTTTTAGGAGAGGATAAAACAATATTTTCATCACATTCCATGGTTAGATTTTGTAAATTAACCTCATCACCAATAAAGGAGGAATTAAGAGAGGAACAACTATCATTGTCCTGCTTACCAATGATTGGATCCTTTCATTCAAATAAATCTCTCCAAATGGTAGGAGAATTAGGAAAGGGAGAAATAATCTTTTTATGACTCTCAATAAGTGTATCTTCTAACACTAAACTATCTTCTTCAAAACTAGGAAAGATATTAGGAGAAGAAAAAGTGTGATTATCATGGTTATCTACAATTACATCCCCATGTCCTATAATTTCTTCCAAAGTGGGAGAGGTAAGATTGTCATAGATCTCAATCATTGGATCTTTTAACACCAACCTATCTTCTTTACAAATGTGTTTTTCATGATCATTCACGATTGTATCCTCTTTCACTAAAGCATTCTCACAAGTAAGGGAGGTGTTGGGAGATGAATGAAGACTAGGTATAGTAATGTTAAGGAATGTTTCAATGATCTCATCTTCTTGTGTCATAATATTTTCCCAAGAGGGAGCATGAGAGAGACAGTCAAGACTTTCATGATTCTCAATGATTGTATCTTCTTTCACCAAGATACATTAATCACTAGTAGGAGAGGTATCGAGAGAAGAACAATTATGGTTTCCATGATTATCTATGCTTATATCTTCTTGTATCATATCATCCTCACAAATGGGAGAGATAGTAAGATTTGAATGAGTGATAGGCAAGGTGATATTAAGGATTGTGTCAATGGTTTGTTTCTCTTGCTCTAAGATGTTTTCATAACTAGAAAAGATAGTGGAAGGATGGCTAACATGTTTTGTGATGACCTCATTCCTGTACTCTAAATTGAACACATAGGAGGGGATGTTGTATTTATGCAATCCATTATTAACCATATCAAAACAACATCTCTTAAAAGGAAACATGCTAACATGAAAAAGAAAGATATTCAACTTATGCAATACTTCAAAAATTTAAACAAATGTCCTACATATCTAAAGATTTTCACTACTGAAATGAGTTTTGGAATGATTTTTTATAAAATTGACTACACCAAATGGATGATTTGACCTAGATACATGAAACAAAAAATTCCCAAAACTTTCTAGACTAATACAGTAGGTTACCGACAAGCCTAGGAAGTGAAAAAAATCAGTAGAAAGCTATGAAACGTTGGTTTTTGTAAGCCTCCAAGGACTCATTTGCTCAGATGGGAGTATGAGTCCCACTTAGGGTTTGAAAATTTTAGATAGTGATAAATAGACAAAAAATAGTACTCAAAAATTTGGGAAAAAGACTTGTACAGGGACTAAATCACCCAGGTGGGTGAATGAGTCCCAATTAGGGTCTTTAAACCAAATTCATTAAATTCTGAGTTGATTCTAAGGTGTTTAACTTGTATGCTCAAATGGTTGTTTGCAAGTACATTTTTCCAACGAAATTGAATGATGCAAGATGCAAAAATGTAACCTATATGCACTTTTCACTAACACAAGATTTAGAAGCCCTAAATAAAATTCAACTAATACAAAGTTAACCTAGATCTAAGACTACATTGTTCTCCAAATCAAAAATTCAAGGGTCTAAAGGTCAGGTTCACCAAAATGATTAAATAGAAATAGTGTTCCACCTTTTGGGAGATGGAATTTGGACCTATTTCACACATTAATCATTAGGAAACCTAGATCCCTCAACCAAGTGACTCAATTGAGGGATGAAATAGGGGTTACCTTGTGTGATTAGATGGGGGTTCACAATTTAAATGAAGTTTCAAAGGAGAAACGCAAATACTTACATACACAAAACCATAGAAACTTGAAAACCTAAAAGAGAATTGATAAACAAAATGAAACAAAAAAGTACCTAAAGGAGTGGAGAGGCAAAAAACAAGGTCTATAAACCCTAGAAACTGCTATTTCATATTGCACTAGGATTGATACTCCAGGTTGGGTGATTTAGTCCCACTCTAGGGTTTTTAGGGAAAGATCTAGGATTCTCTAAGATTTGATCAGGATCTACTGAACAATTATCAGAAACTGTAACAAGAATAATACGCTAGATTGGGTGTATGAGTCCTACTAGAGGATTTTTTAGGATCTTTTTGAATATTCTAAACCCAAATCCGACACTATTGAATGTTGTCAAAAGGCTATATCAGGGACTAATTCACCAAGTTGGGAAAATGAGTCTTGTTCACTTAAATCTAAAAAATACACATCACAAGAGAGAGAGAGAGAGAGATAAATGTTGACTTGTTAGCGGATGGGGGTCTACCTCAGTCATACCATGTTGGAGTATTTAAACCTTGAAAAGAATTGAAATAAAATGAAAAAATGATGAATGAAAAATGAAAGTAACAACTCACCAAACCTTGTTGAATCCTTGAAGTGTAGATCTACAACTTGTATGAATTGGCTTCAATGGATGTAAATCTTGATCATGAAACTTGATATGGCTTTGAATGGTTGAACTTAGATCACAAATGCTACATCAACATATTAGCTCACAAACACACATGATGCATGAAGACCTTGACATGATGCTTGAATCTTGAATTGATGCTCCAAAATGCTTCATAATTTTTCTCTTGAATTCTCTTGATCTCATAAAATTTCCCTAGGAATGCTTGGATAGAATTGCTATATTAATTGAAAAATTTCTAGCTTAGATTAGGAGAAACTATGTGAACTAACCTTGTATTTATACTTGTTTATACCTAATTTCCCAAAAGTACAACACTACAAGTCAACATCAAATCTAGGATAATAAAATCCCACCAAGAATTTTAATTAAAATAGGTCCAGGTTAAAGTGGGACTCATACGCTAGGTTGGGTGTATGATTCCTAGTGGCTTAAACATGGGACACAAATTTCAAGAAGTGTCTTGTTTAACGTAAGATTTAAAATTGGGTCCCAGGACCTAGGTGGGACCCATATGCCCAAAGAGGCGTATGAGTCCTAGATCCCTAGATCAAGAACACATAACCAAAAACATTAAATCATGATTTTTCATTTGTTAATTTTAAGGATTATCCATAGAAAAATGTTTTAATTAGGCTTCTAGATGCAAGATAGGGCCAATTAGGGCATAAATAAGCCTAATTTTGATTGAAAAGGCCCAAAACTTAATGTGATTATGTAAAACATATTAGAACACCAAAGTAAGGCATCACTTAGCTCATATGATCAATTATTCAAAAATTAAGTGAGGAAACTGGATACTTTTTCCATCACTACAATAGTTTTCAAGATCTATTCAAGTATTCAAGTACATTGTTTCAAATCAAGTTTCATGATCAAGATCTACATCCATTGAATCTAATTCATGGTAGTTGTAGATCTACAATCCAAGGTTCAAACAAAGGTTTGGTGAGGTGTTACATAGAGTTTCTCATTCATCATTCCTTCATGCTTTTCTATTTCATTACAAGGTTTAATTACCAAAACAGGGTTTGACCAAGGCGAACCCCCATTCATCTAACAAACAACATTTTTATCTCTTTGATGTGTGATTGCAAATTTTAGATGGAAGATCCTTTGAATAGAAAAATTGAAGAAATTTGTAAAGTTATCAAAGTTGCAAGAAAACTTGTCATTTCACAGAAACTCCTCTACAAAATTTATTTTTGGCTTTCTGACACTAAGAATCAGAAATTTGGGAGTACAGACACACCAAAAGAGAACCTAGAAACAGATTTCATAGAACCCTAGCCAAGACCCATTTCGATAGGGTGAATGAGTCCCCAGTGAGCTTCAAAAAGACACTTTTGGTGACTGATACAAATTTTTCTCCCCTTTCCATATCTACATTTTAATTGTTGTTTCTGTTAGTTTTGAATACTATATTTCATTTATATTTTATAGCTTGCATTTTGGAGTTTATTTGATGGTTTTGATCTTTCTCTCCAAAGTGTTATTTGAATCTTACCCTTGTCATTGCATAGAGAGAAAACTTTCTAATTCATACCTTGATTTGACTCACCTAAGGGTTAATAGTTGCTGGGTAATCCCACAATATTGGTTTACAATTTTTGGCCAAACGGGACACTGAAATATTTTTTTCTAACTAAATCTTCAATTTCGAGCACCTATAGCGGCTAAACCATGAGGAATTTGAAGATGATGTAAACTAGTGATTTCTGACATTTTGTTTGTAGATTCTAAATATATATTTTTTTTTAGAAAATGGAATTAGATTGCACTTATTTTTCCATCTCCTTCAAAAACTAGTTTTTTTCAATAAACAACATTTTTAATGAGTGGCGCTCACCGTATAACGCATAACTCTTTTTGAATGAAGGATAAAGTTCTATTTTTTTTTAAATTTAGATTTGTAACTACGATATCTAGTGCTTCCAATTGGTTTCGTAGTGTTTTATTGAATATTTTTTCCTTAATCAAGTTTTGAAGTTAAACCAATTACAATTCAAACATAGGTGGATCGTATAACTCGTAACTTTTTTGTATGTATCAAAATTCAATTTTTTTTTTGTTGGATCAAGGAATTCAATATTTGGTGCACTCATATTTTTTAATTTTTTTTGATAATATAGTATTTTCCACATGTGCAGAGCAAAGAGCTTGGTGAAAAAACTATGTTTAATAAAACTATAAAAAAAAATACATAATAAAACCAAAAAATATTAAAATTATATTTGTTGGATAGCTCATTCTGAGGACTACCATCATCCAGTTGGGTCTGTGAAGTCTCCTCCATTTTCATCCTCAACGAAAGCTTCGAAGCGCAAAATTATGGACTTTTTTTGTGCTTGAGGGGGAGAAGGGGGGAAAAGGGGGGTTCACTCGAATGAGGGCTCAAGCGAATCCCCTTTCCACAGGCCTTCACTTTTGGCTTTTTTCCAAGAATGGTGGGCCACATCGTTAAATGGGTTTGGTTGAAGGGGGGTTCTATCGAACCCCCTTTGGGTTTGCTTGAACCAAAAGTTCGTTTGAACCCCCAAAAACCAATTTTTTTTGCATGGGGTCATTTTTTGCAACTTTCCTTCCTCACTAGATTTATAAACTACTTTTGTGGGTTTACCCCAATTCATTGTTCAAATCTCATTTCCTTGAATGAAATTTGAGAAATAGGTCCATCATATCCCTATTTTCCATTATTCCAATGTGGTGAACATCATTTTTCTATATTTCATTTTGGTGAACCCAACTTTGATCATTACATTTTCTGATTTTGGAGCCCTCTTTCACCCTATATTTAGATTTTTCATTCATTTGCATCTCTTTGCATTGAATTGAGTTTCATTGAGGGTGTCTAGATTGCATTTAACTTTGCATTTCATTTAAGGGTTTTAGGATTGCATCTTTGCAGTCTTTAAATCTGAAAATACAAAAAAAATAGTCATCTTGCATATTATTTACATTGAATTGCATCATATTCATTTGCATTTCAAAATTGAAACAAAATTGCATACAAAATTAGGTTTCCTAAGTAATCATTTTTTCACATTTTGTATTTGCATTCAATCCTCATTTCACAGAAAATTAAAACTATAACTTGTTGTATCATATCAGAATCTAGAAACCACTGAAATTAACTCATAAATTTGTAAAAAACACTTTTCAAAACCCTCACCTAGGACCCATTTTCCCTAGTGTGAATGAGTCCCTGATTAGGGTCATATTCTAATTTTCTAGGCATTAAAACATTCATTTATGTATTCATGTTTGTTTTTCTCATGTTTCTATTTCTATTTGCATAATTTATGTTTCTTCATTTTTTTCACATTTAGCTTAATTTGATAAAATTAGTGCATTGTGTGATTTCAAAATTGCATTTAAAAAACATTATTTTTAGGTTTTTGCATAGTGTAATAAAAAATTTACCTTATTTAGAATCAGAAAATTGCATTTACATATTACATTCTAGGTCACTGCATTGAATTTTATCGTCTTTCCATTTTGGGTTCACATTGAGTTTTTGGAAATTGTATGAGTTTTACACATTAGTTTCCTATTAGCAATACTGTTGTGAGATGTAGTTCGAAACTTGTCTCATCCGGTGATACACCATTCACCATGTATCTTGGGTTTTCTAACTCTTTCACTAATAGTGTTGATAATCAACCCCCTAAGGATCATAACTTGTATACCTCATTTCCAATGACTTCCTTACGTACAACCAATGTGCATGATGTTTTTCATGTCCCACAAGAGGAAATAAGATTGTTGGATGAAGAATTAAAAACTTTACAATACTTTGTGAGAGATGAACCTATTGTTGTCCATGTCATTCTCCTTATAGGAAGCTTGTGAAAGCTACTTAAATACAAAGAAGGAATAGAGTATATATGTAGCTTGGCTTATCTCATCAACAAAAAATTTCCTCCCCCTAACCCGCTTCCAATACATTACCTATGCATAAACGAAAAGAAGCCACACCTTCTGAACACTTTACTACCCCTAACACATCCTTTTTCTGAAAAAGAAAAGGACTTGCAATTAGAGGATGAAATTGATGAAAACAAAGTTATCATACCAAATAAGAAGAAACCAAGAGTGCATGATCATCAAAAAATTTAGTTACAAAATTTATATGAACCTCTTGAATATCTTTATATCCTATTACAACTATACAAAATTGAGATGATCTTCTATGCTCTTTTCCGTTGGCAAGTACTCAAATTACCACCTAAACATTCAAACTTGAACAAAAGAAAAACTAACAAAAATGAACCATATTGTGCTTATCATAGATTTTTTGGCCATAAAACTAACAGTTGTCATCCTTTAAAGAAAGTATTGAAGAATTTTGCACCCTCTAAGAATCAAACTTGACTAAAAAAGCATATATTTCGCTCCTTGTCATGTAATAGTTCCAGGATCATAGCACCCTCACTATTACATGTTTAACATTAATTGCAAATAATTCTCTTTATTGGAAGGATCTCATTCTCATCACCCATCTTGGCTCATCCTTGTCCTATACTTAGTGGGGGCAAGGGGTTAGATAGTCGTGTCCTAGTTTTGATACTTGATGTTGTCCCTTTGGCTAGTTGTTTGTCTTTCATATATACTGATCAAGATTGGGATGCGGACAACCGGCTATAGGTTGACTTGCATGTGACTTACTAGTGTTTTGCTTCATTTTATTTTTCATGTTTCTTTATGTGATTGCATGTGCATAATGTGATCCCCCGTACTATTCTATTTGATGTATCCATCTCCATTTTTGCATTCCTCTATTTGTATTTACATTCTTCTCTATGTCATAAACATTTTATCTTTTATTTTTCTCATGATTTACTTTTGGGGATGACACAAGGCGTCAACACATTTAGGTCTCTTCCATGTTGACCCAAAAGGACTTTTATTTATTTTTGCTCTCTTTGTGTCATTCTTCTAGTTCTATGAGTATTTCGGAAATGATGATGTTTCTGAGATCTATAACAACATTGTAGCAAATATATATTGACCCTGAATCCATAGATCCCTTGTGTATTTTTGGGGGCAACCCCTCCTTCCTTTTTCATGATGTAGCTTCATTTCAAAAACATATGAATTGGTATATGGCTTTCTGAGTAAGCTGTCTTAGGAGTAAACATTGGTTATTTTAAAACAATTACTCACGACAATCGTGTTAGCAACCACTGTAAAGTGGGGGCATACATCAATAATATCTTTCAACATTTCTCATGTTTCATGATGCGATTTATTTTATTCTTGTGATGTGGCCTTTTCTTGGTGGTGTCATTGGGTTTGATTTCCTCCAAGAGTGCAATATTTCCCAGTGTATGACTTTCCTCTTAGTGGCAATGTGACACACTACATTCCCTAAGTTGTGAATCTTTTACTCTTGACTTTTCCTCTCTTGGAGACATTAAATATGATGTTCCCTAAGAATAAGACCTTGCATGAACTAAGAAAAATCCCTTTGAACAAAAATTCTTTTTACTAGCATTATTGTTCATAACTGTTTAGAATAACCCAACTTGTTAAGCCTTATGAAGCTCAAACCCTAAATTCAAGGCCACCTAGCATAAAACACCTTGCTTTCCTATGGAACCTTTCCTTGTTCATAGGTCCTTAGTGTAACATAGCTTGTTAAGCCCTATGAAACTCAAACTCTAAATTCAAGGCCACCTATTATACACACCTTGCTTTCAAGTGGAGCCTTGCCTTGTGGTGCCATATTGAAGTTGTCAGGAGGATAGCTTTAATATGGTATGGGAGCCTAATATGATTCTCTCATTTTCCACCCTTTTGGGATACTCACCTAGTGGATAGCTTGAGGTTCCACTACCTTGGAGTGACCACAAAACCGAAAGCTTAGATGTGTTCTACGCTGATTAGATAGTCTAGGCCTAATCTTCCTAGTATTTTATGTTGTATGATTGTGTATCTTTTTCATTGTCGCATACATAAGTGTCTTGAATTTCTACTTTAGTGTGAGTTTGCGCTTGCACTCATCCTCACACTAAATTGGGGTTAAATGTAGTGTAAGAAAAGTATCCCTTTTTCACACTTAATTTTAAAATGACCTTAATGATGCCTTAATTTAGTGTTGTAATATGTATTTTACATATTCACATTAATTTTAGGGCCTTTTGGTGTTGTAATGTGTACCTTTACACTTTCACACTAATCTAGTGCTTCATTAATCAATTAAGGTTAATTTTCCTTAAATGCCCCCTTTAATTCATAACATAAGGTTTAACATTGAGCAATGTGTGTCCTAGGTTAGTGGACTAGGACCCATTCACCATAGGGTGAATGGGCCCTCACTTTCACCTAGGACCTAAATTCAAATTATATTTTTGACGGTTTTTCAATGATTTCAAATGTATATTCAGATGTCGGCTTGTGATATTTGAATTTCAGGAATTAATGTTAGATATGCACAAATATGAGGTCATTTCACTAAGTTTCATCCTAAGATCCTAGAGTTTTCATTCAAGAATTCCTAGAGAAATTTTATGAGATAAAGAGCATTTCAAGAGCATTTTCAAGGAATTCAAAGGAAAATTTGTTGAAGATTATTGCAACAATTAAGATTCCATTGTCATGTCAGATATTTATTGTATCATGCATGTTTTTTGAGCTAATATGGTGATGTAGTGTTCAAGATCTATTCATGTATTCAAGGACAATGTTTCAAATCAAGTTTCATGATCAAGATCTACATCCATTGAAGCCAATTCATGCTAGTTGTAGATCTACAATCCAAGGTTCAAATAAAGTTTTGGTGAGTTGTTACATAGAGTTATTCATTCATCATTCCTTCATGATTTTCTATTTCATTACAAGGTTTAATTACCAAAATGAGGTTTGACCAATGAAAACCCCCATTCACCTAACAAACAACATTTTTTCTCTCTTTGATGTGTGATTGTATATTTTAGGTGGAAGATCCTTTGAAGAGAAAAATTGAAGAAAGTTGCAAAGTTGTCAAAGTTGCAAGAAAAGTTTTCATTTCATGGAAACTCCTCTACATAATTTATTTATGGCTTTCTGATAGTAATAATTGTGAATTGAGGAATGTAAATAGAACAAAAGAGAACCCAAAAATAGATTTCAGAAAATTGTAGCTAGGACCCATTCTCCATATTGTGAATGAGTCCTCAGTGAGCTTCAAAAAGTGACTTTTGGTGACTGGTACAAAATGTTCTCCCCTTTCCAAATCTTTATTTTAATTATTGTTTATGTTAGTTTTGAATCATACTTTCTTTCATTTGCATTTTGGAATTTGTTTGATGGTTTTGATCTTTCTCTCCAAAGTGTTATTTGAATCTTACCCCTTGCATAGAGAGGAAAATTGTTGATGCCTTGATTTGAATCACCTAAGGGTTGATAGTCACTTCATTGTTTGGATCTCATTTCCTTAATGAAATTTGAGAAATAGGTCCATGGTATCCCTATTTTCCATTATTCGATTGTGGTGAACATCATTTTTCTATGTTTCAAAAGGTAATGAATTCATGCCTAGTGCTTGCAATTCCTTATTTTTCTCTTCTATTTGTTGTTGAGTGTGATGCATCTAGGCAAGGTATTGGAGTTGTCCTAATTGAAAGAGGAAATCCAATAGATTTTGAGAGTAGGAAAATAAACCAATTGGAAAGAGGATACTCTATTTATGACAAAGAAATGTTGGAAATTATGCATGCACTAGACAAGTTCAGGCAATATTCTGTTTCTGGGAAGTTTATGGTTAAAACCAATCATGATAATCTGAAATTATTTTTGAATCAAAAGGATTTGAATGACCACCAATAGAAATGGTTGAGTAAATTGCAAGCTTATAATTTTGAGATTCAGTATATTAAAGATAAGAAAAATATAGTTGTTGATGCTTTTTCTAGGAAGCCCTCTTTGTGATCTATTTCTACTATCAATGTTTGGGTATGTGCAAGATCATCATGGAAAAAACAAGCTCTTAAGTGGTGATAAAATTCAGAAAAATTAGAGTTAGGCAACTTGACTTAAAAATTTGAATAAGTTATCTATATTATTTCAAAAATATGTAAGAATAGAATCTGTAGCAAATTGAATGTAGTTTCTAAACTACTATGTTTATTAAAAAATCTATTTAGTGAAAATTTGAAATTTCAATGTAGTAGCACTTAAATTTCAAGGAAAAAATAAGAAGTAGGTGTTGTTTGACCACCTAACCACAATAAAATGATAAAGATTTTTGATAAGATTTTAGATATAAGTAGAGGACTCATGTGATGTGATGCATATTTTTTGTAATTTTTCCAAGTAAATAATTAATTATGAATTTTTATTGAACTTTTAAAAAATAAAAAAATTGTATGTCTAACCACCTTAACTTGGTCAAAACTTCATGAAATTCATTTTTAATCCTATAGTATGTGAAGCATAGAATGTGATGCATGTTTAGATTCAAAAAATGTGATACCATTTGAAAGCTATAGATTTTTCAATCGCCTATCAATCGGAGTTTAGTCATAATTCAAATAGAAAATGAATAATAATTATTTATTAAATTCAAAGTAAAGCATAATTTATATTGGTGGAAAGCTGAGAATCTCCTTTAAAACCCTTTTGTTTCATCAATTTTGGGTATAAAAAAATTCGTCAGCTACATACCCTACACATACCCATCATATCACCACTTTTTAGCCCATCATGATCCTGCACATACCCGTTGATTGTAAAATATCCATAATTTAAACATATGCTAAGGATTCATTTTCCTCTAACATCTTGGATGTGAAGGTGAAAGATGATAGGTACACCATTTTTTATGGATTAATCTATCAGAAGAATAGGGTATACTTGGTACAAGGGTCCAAAATTAAGGAGAAGTTATTGAGAGCCTTTCATGACACCCCTTTGGATAGCCATCAAGGGTACTATAAGACATATAGGAAAATAAGTGAGAGATTTGATTGGAAGGGAATGAAAGAGGATATACTCAAACATATCAAAGAATGTATGGCTTGTCAACAAAACAAAGGTGAGCATATCTTTCCAGCTAGTTTACTTTAACCACTTCCAATTCCTGAGCACAAGTGGGAGAACATCTCTATGGACTTCATCATAGGTTTTCCTAAAGCACAAGATAAATATTGAATATTTTTGGTGGTTGATAGATTGAAAAAATATTCATATTTCTTTCCTATCACATGTGAATTTAAAGCATTCCAAGTAGCGGGATTATTTTTCAAATAGATTTTTAGATTACATGGTTTGTCAAGGAATATTGTTAGTGATAGGGACAATAGGTTTCTTAGCTCCTTTTGGAAGGAGTTTTTCATTTGACAGGCACAAATATCACACCCAACACCTCCCATCACATTTCCATTTGAATGTCTCCCTTTCAGGCTCTCTATGGTTATGATGCTCTTTCTTTTGATAATTTATTGTTTTTAGATAGTAGAGTCCTTACAGTAAATAACTTTATCCAACAAAGTTAGGAGATTCTGAAGTCTCTCAAAGATAATTTACACTATGCTCAAAATCAACAAAAGATATATGCAGATAAGAAGAGAATAGAGAGATTTTTTGAGGTTGGTGATTTGGTTTTTGTAAGGATACAATCATTTAGTAAAATTTCCCTAAAGAAAAGTAGAGTGGAAAAGATCAAGCCAAAATTTTATGGACCTTCCAAATTCATTGGGAAGATTGGGAAGAAGACTTTGAGATGGAACTGTCATTGGGATGTAAAATACATAATGATTTTCATGTTTTGTGTCTTAATAAAGTGGTGGGACAACAAGTTGTGAATTATCCTAAATTTCCACCTTTAGATGATGAGGGGAAGCTAATTTTAATACCTAAAAAGATTCTAGAAACAAGAGAGAAGAAGCTAAGAAATAGAAGCATCATCGAGCACTTGATCAAGTGGAAAGATTTTCCAATTGAGGATGCAACATGGGAAGGGTAGGAAGTTCTCAACCATCCAAATATCCATTTCTTGAGGACAAGTAATCTTTGGGAGGGAGGACTTGTCATGTCCCCTTTCTAAATTTAGCACTTTATATTCTTAGCAAGCCCAATTTCTTAAAATGGCAAGTTAGGTCCTATGAATGAACCAAGAAAGTTGATTTTTGAAAATAAAGTAATTAAATTATCCTTGGTGACAAATTAATAAATATTAATAAAATATTATTTGGGTCCAAGTTGGGCATGGAGTTTTGGAAAAAGAAGATGATTTGTGGTTTGGCTCTTTATTGGTGCTAGTTAACAATTGAGTTTTGGCGAATTGGAGTGGTATGTTTTAATGTTGATTTTATTCTTTGTATCAAGGGTTACAATGTTGGAAAACAAGATTACTTCTCATAGGTGTTGGGATTTGGACACCCATGTCCGTGCTCAAAATGGCTCTTGAATATTTATTGTTTGGCATTTGAAGATTGATTCATTCTATGCATTGTTTCCTTTCATAGGTTATGAATTTCCTTCAAAGGTTGATAAATCAATGTAGGAAGAATATCCAAGGTTAGTAAATCAAGGGGATTGAGGCTCAAAGATAGTGGTTTCGAGGGTATCCAGGAGAAATTTCACTCAAAACTTGCATAGGTGCTAGAAGTTCTAGTTTTTGGTGTTCTTTTCCTCAAACAGTTGGCGAGAGTGTTGCAGTTTGGAGTGTAAAGAGTAGTTTTGGTATTTAATTTTGTAGTTTTGTTATTAGCATAAAATATCTCTAGATTAGAAGAATTTCATTATGTATTTTTCTTTCCAGAGCAATTGATAGGAATTTGGGAGTTGTGTGGAGTTTGCTTTGATTTTTAGTGGTGTGCTAGAGCTTCCAAATTATGCTTTCTTTATGCATATTTGCAGCAAATGTTTAATTATTGTTAGCTAATGTATTAACAGAAAAAATGATGTAAATTCATGTTCAAATTTGTAATGAAGCTCTCCTCAATAGTTGTTTATAATTCAATCATAGTTTGAAGTTGTTTGATGCATTTTCCCCTATACCCAATTTGCTTTGTTGTGATGATTTCCAATATAAATTTGAAATATTTAATCAAGGGATATTACACCATATTCATTCTTTAGAAAAATTTACTACAAAAAAAAATTCAAATATTCCAAGGTTATCTATCTTATTGGGTATGTCGAGTAGAATATTTAGACTTGATAAAAGAAAAATTGATGCTAAGTGTCTTGTAGATGAAGCCTTAGCTCCTTATGATATTCAAAATTTGAGTCAATTATATTTGGATCATTTGGTTGGAATTTCTTAGTCTGGATCTAAGATAAAATTATCTAATAAGGTGGGTAGAGTAGATAAATGGTCTTCTTCTCCTTTAATATTTTTAAAAAAAGTGAAATTGATGAAACTTCTTGTGATAATATAGGTGAAACATAGATTGGTGAATGTTTGCAAGTCAAGGGTGACATCAGAACGCACCACAGGTTATTAGTATAGGTCCATGATATCAAGAAAAGGTACTAACTATAGTTAGGATTCATACTCCTTCAAGGGAATGCATGTATAAATATGTAATGTAAATAATAGATGAGAGGATAGGAGAGATAAGATAGAACTATAGAGAACTATATACTGGAGCAGAGACTAAGAGCTTCCTTTTGTAGGTCTACTTATGATATAATATAAGGAGTTATAAGGATCTCATATGTGTGTAATGGATGTATGAATATTTTATTTAATGATATGATGTTATGTGACATGTATGCCTTCTAGATTAATATCACACATGCTTGTTTCTCTTACTTTATCCTCCAGGGTATAAACATACTACATAAGGAGTTTTGGGGTATAGATCTTTGGACTATACTTTCCCCATTTCTCTTTCCAATACTAGTTCCACTGTCGGGACCTTGGAGATGGCAGTAAATAAATTAGAAACATAAAGCAGGAAGGGGGAAAGTCGATAGAAAATTAAAATTTTGTCACCCTAAGGGCTACATCTATGAGAGAGGGGTAGGCCATTAGGGGATGATGAATGGAAAGGGGGGAGGAATACTATATATCCCTAAAAATATGTGAATATTCAAGATGTTCCTTTAGAATTAAGATACCTATAAGGTAAGAAGAATAAAAGTCCGAACCAAAGACATATATGGGAATAGGAGAAAACAAAAGGAAAATAGAGATATTTAAAATCATTAAATTAGTAATAGAAATGAATGCAAAAGAAAGGATACTAAAAAAACCCAAGAAAGAGAGGAAAAGTGCTACAAAAGAGAAATAGAAAGGAAAGGAAAAGAACAAGCGGGAGAAATGGCAAAGAAAATTCTAAAGAAAAGAGGGGAGCACATCAAGAAGGGTGATACTAAGTGTGTCGATGTGGGTGCAACCAACAATAATAAAGGAAAAGGAAAGGAGCTAGAAGCCAAGGTTACTGCAAAAGAGAAAAATGGAAAAGCAGTGGAAACTAATATTAATCCTGAGGATTTGTTAACTAAACATAAACTGGTATCAACCATAAAACGAAAAGACATATTTGGAAATGAAAAGGTATGAAGAACAAACATCACCCTTGGACCAGGAGTCACACCTTATGCTAGATATAATACACATAGATACAGACAAAGGAAAAGAGGAAGGTAGAAAACCTGAATTGTGGACAACCTATATAATAAATTGGGATATTATAGAAGGTAATAATCAATCTATTGATTTGGGAACCACAAAGGAAAAAAATAATTATGGAAGGTTAAAAAGTGACAAAAAGTCTAGCTCCATCTTTAGAAATCAAATAAGTTATACTAAAAGTCAGGAGGAGAACTCATCAGAAGAAGACATGGCCACAATAAGGAAAATGCCTATCCTTAAGAAGGATATGAACAATGTTGTAGAGAATGTGTTCTTATTGTTAATAATATGAAAAATATGAAACAAAAAATGAGAAAGTACTAAGTTATTTGAGTTCATTGGGTCCCTGAGAGATGAACCGTTGAAGTAGTATCACAGAGCATACCCTCAGAATAATAAGCCCTAAGATGAAGTGAAATAAGCAATTTTAGAAAATTTTAACAGTTTAGAACTCCCAACAAAAGGATTAATTTAAGAGAATTATCTTAGCGGGAAGATGAATCAATCTTAGAATTTAATATAATATTCAAGGAATTAACCTGGAGACTCGAAGAACCATTAAATGATAAACAAACGAGAGAGTGGTTCCTCTCTACCATAACTTTGAAACTTAGAATGGCTCTAGACGGTAGAAATTTTGGATCATATCCAGAACTAGTCATATTAGCATGTCAGATAGACAGTCATTCATGGAGGAAAATGAAGAATGAAAAATAAAACAAGAAAATGGAATGATTACAATTGGAAATGGACCAATTGTGTTTGAGATAAGATCTTATGAAATATGAAATTGGTTCATAAAGCCCCAATATATGGCGTTTCTAGTGTGATAGAAAAGGACACATGTGAAATGAATGCCTAATGAAAATAGGGGAGAAGAAGGAAAATTCTCCAAGGGTAGATCTTCACATCATCAAAAAACCAAAATATCTATATTGTGGTGCTTGCAGAGAATGGGACATCCATGAGACAACAAAATACCCTTCAATAAATTTTGGGTGAATGAAGAACCAAACTATGACCGAGAAATGGCCTATGTAAAGGGATTGGCAGAAGGACCATTGTATACCCTTGATCATGAATTTAGGGTCTTTCCATGGAAAAACCAGAGAAATTATAATGCTATCCAAAGCCTAGTACCATACAATGACAACAATTCATACCAGGGAGGAAGAGGAAGGAGAGCTAATACAACTTGATTTAATTGCAATAAACTAGGGAATTTCACTTTGGAATGTTGGGGGAAAAAGAGAAAGAAGTGTGGATTTTATGGTGAGGAAGACCAAAACATGTTTAACTATGAAAAAGTGTGCCAACATTATAAAATTGCATAGAGGCAAGTCTAGAATGACAAACAAACATACTTGAATACAACCAGAGGGGGTAGAATCCTTTGCAAAACACCTAAGATACCCAAGGAAGGGACCAGAAGGTGTCACATGACTAGAAAATAGGAGGGGTATACTATGGAAGAGAACAACACCAAAACAAAATGCCATGTGGAATCCGGGCCCAAGAAAAAGGGAAAGGAAGCAGTGGTGACTTGACAAGGTAAAAATATGAGGAGAACAAATGCAACAACTACAAAAGAAAAGGAAAGCTATTAAGAGGAAGGGGAATTTTTCCCTATGAAAGAGCAACATGATCAAATAGTTGAATAGACTAAAAGAATCCTTGAACAAGAACAAGAAAGGGAGAAGGAGAAAAATAGTTATTTTATAGAATAATAAGTAAAAGCTCTTAAATAATTCACAAAATTAGCAAGACAACACGACCTGCTCACCAAATTGAAGCAATTTAGTAAATATTGGAACAAGAAGAACATACCACAAGTTAGAATATTTGACAAACATTGAAAAAAAAGATCATTAATGATTTATCTCTAGATATACCATAAAATATTCCTAATGTAATGGTTGATCTAGGATCAAATGTTAACTTAATTCGCAAGAGAATATGGGGAGTACCTGGGCAAGTTGGTACTAGAGAAAACTCCCTATAACATCAGATTAGTGGAGAATATTGGAATGAATACTTTGGGTACCTAGAGAAATGTAGAAGTTAGTGTAAGAGAAGTCAAACAAATAGTTGACTTTAATATAGTAACAATGAAATAAAATTTTGATTCATTTGATGCACTATTAGGATTAAGGTGGTTTGTGGAATCCCAAGGAATAATAGATGCTAGGAAGGAATAAATATCATTTTTAGATGAAAAAAGGGTGGTCCATAGACCCCTAGGTAACAAGCAAGAAGCATCCTATATAGAGGAAGTCAATATTGATATTGATCATGGAGGCCTTCAATCTTCACTCAGAGACTACCATCTAAATCCTTAGTGGCATCATATTGTTGTGAGTCGTGTAGAATATATGTCTCTAGCATTTCCATCTATGCTTTGGTTGAAGCTACAATGGTAGGCCATTGTAGATAGTATTGGAATATTTGGTTGTTTTCTTTTGTTGTTCCTTTGAGTGTTCTGAGATGAGTTTCTAATTGGGATTAAATAGTAGCACATTTATTCCAAACTTCATCCATCTTACTCTTCTGGAATTCTACATGTATCTCTTATTTGATCTTATCCTTCTATAGGTTGGGATCTAGTACTACTTCATCTATCAACATCTTTAGTTGTGTCAGAGGTGCCTGAGTAGGACTACCCTTCAACTGAGGAAATTTTCCCTAAATTTCCTTAACCATCTCCTCTATTTGTTTAACATTCTATACATGTTTCAATATTTCATCCCGAGTTGTCTGATGAAATATGGCTCCTAATTGAAATTTCTACAATGGTGAGATGTTCCCTATGTTTACCTATGCTCCCACCATTGGTAGCTAGAGAAATTGGGGAGATGATGTTGTCTACATGTTTTCTTTCCTTGTCAAGAAGTCCTTTATAGGTTGTATCAAAGAAGGTGCCAAAAATGAGGGTGCCTTAGTTTGAGGAGTCTATATTGAAAAGGTGTCATATGTTGTTTCTTCCTCACACATTTTTTTTTATGCCTCTGCACTAGCTTCTGCGATATGCCCTAGTACTTTTTATGTTATCTTTGGTTTCTTTAACATGATTTTGTCTAATTGATTACTTCGACTAGAGTTCTTATGCTTGTAGTTCCTTTATTTGGGCCTTCTCTGGATTGATGAGTGAGGGTGCAACTATCTAGATGGCTAGTTCTCATAGTTTTTCTTCAATTAATTTTTCTCTCTAAATTTTGAGTGCAACAACTATTTATTCTTGTAGTTTTCTCATGAACTCTTCTAATGTGAGTGGTGATGCTATCATATATCTAATCAATTCCCTCTATGTATTCTCCTTATTGACCAGAGGATTTTTTTAGTATGTTTGTAGTGTTTTGGTGAAGATATTGTGCTCGAAAAATGCACCATACAACTGATCTTCATCGATTAATGGGATGGATGGGCTTCTCAGTCCTGAGAAGGTCTTTAGCTTTATCTCTTTCTCCTCTTTCGTTTATGATTGAGGTTTTACCTCTCTTTTTTCTCATTGTTTCTTTCTTTGATTTTTCTTTTTTGCACTCATCTATAATAGATCCTCCATTGCTTCTTTTTCATGGGGGAGATTTATTCGATGTTCTCTCTACCTTCATCTTTCTTGATTGAGTACTTTTGATATTTATGGAGGATGGGTTTTTTGTTTGAATCTTTTGGATCTTCTAGGAGTAGATTCAGGTGTTTCTTTGGCTCCTCTATATCCTTAGGTGTTACTTCTACTTGTTCCTTACCCTTTTCTATAGCTTTCTCCTTGGCAACAGACTCCATATATTCCATTGCAATAGGGTGTTTTTCCACCTTAGGGTCCTTTGGGAAGCTGAGAAACCAACTGACATAATACACTACTTCTATATTTAGAATCTCATAGGGTAGTGGCATAATCCATAAAGTTTGAGGCTCTATTGCGTCTATCATTGTGAAGTCTTTTCCTACCAAGAAGACAATTAATTCTAGGTACTTCTATACCATGATTTGATAGACTCTCCACTGGCCCTACATCTATTTTTGAAACATTTTGAAGTATCCCCTAAATACATGAATGTATGTTAGTTTTGCTAGAAACCCTTTCACATAATCTTGGATATATGTTGCTACTAGTTTGGTTGTGTTCCATACTTTCTTGAAAAACTGAGGGAGTTGGTTCATTAAATAAAATGTGAGACAAATGAGTAAAGTACCATACCAAAAATTATATCTGAATGTCTTTGTTCAAGTTGTATTCTCAAGGAGCTCCATTTTTGAGGATGTCATAGAGGTTGAATTCTTTCCCTTGGAATACCATATGATATGCAATGTGGATGGAAATGGAAATGGTAGACCCCTCTCATTTTGTATAGTAAACCTTATGTATGATCACCTTTGTAGCATACTTCACCCTAGGGTCGGTGATGTTGCTTATATCTACACTTCTAACATTGAAATTAGCATCGGTCATGAGCTTAGTAACCTTAACGTTCTTGATTCCCTTCCTTTGTGAAATTGTACCTTGTGCAAGAAACTTGGTAATGGCCTAAATGGCCACCTTGGTGATGTGATAGGATTTGTCTAGGTACAAGTATCCATGATGTAGCCTGCTGAAAACTAGACGGATCCACTCCTCAACAAAATTCAGGAAGTCTTTCCATATGTCCAACTTCTTCTCTATGATCTAGGTATGGTTAGGTAGGTATGAACTAGTCGCAATTTGTAGTAGGGCTGCCCTTAGCTCTTCAAACTTTGAGTGTTTAATTTCTTCTAGGAACAAGTGAATATATTTACTCATGTCCTCCATGTAAATTAAGTCATTTGACACTCTTGAGAATGCACCATTTGGATCTAATACCATCACTTTGTAGGGAAATTTATTATAGTTAGGGCATGGTTTCTTTGTGATGGTAATGGGAGCAGGCGTGGCCATGATTACATTCTGATATTTTAGTTAGGGCATGTTGGCTAGGGTTTGTAGAAGAACTAAAATACGATTGAGTAAAATAATTTCATGATAGCACAAGAGTCAAGTGAGTGTAAAGGCAGTGTGAGGTTCTTTTATAGCTTTTATGGCTTGATGTCATTAATTATTGTAATCTTTTCTAGTCATTTTCCACCTTTTTCTTCCCGTTGAGTTTCTAAGGCTAACTTTTCTTAGCATCTAACTTTATCTACCTAAAATATAATATGGTACACTATAATGCATTATGATATGGATTTTTAAGAGTTTTAGTTTGTGGTTATGTGGTTTGTACTATTTTCATTTTGTTCATGATACCTTTCTTGTTCGGTGTTGTTTCAATGTTTATTCTGAATAACCATGTATTTTCATGTCTAATTTGTAGTGATTGTAATAGATTTTATATGTAGTTCCCGGTATACTTATGATTGCAATGTTTTCTTATATTTTTCCATTATTTTTGGTTTGGTTTGGTGTAATGAGGACTCTTTGAAAGCCATAAGGAATTTCCTTGATTCAATTTTTATAATACCCTTCATCTCTATGAAATTATAGGGAAATAGATCCTTCTATTCAGTCAATATTTCAGTAACTAATTCTTCCTAATAGTCTTCTATTTTGGATATTTCCAAGCTATCCATCAATCCTCCAATGTGACTCTGAACCATTAATATTCAACAAGATCCATAAAATTTTTGAGATGTTAACTACAAGTCATTTTCCACCCATGTTTCTAATAACTAATCACTATCTATGTTGCACTCTTACAATTAGAATATATTTTTTGTTGTGAGGGATGTGGAGAATACGACGATGGTTGGGATTGATCTTGTGAAGAGTATTGTGGAACATCTCCATAAGATTGCATGGGTGGTTGTGATGGATTAAGTTGATAGTTGTAGGTTACATGTTGTAAATTATGAGGTGGTTGTTGAGAGTAAGAATGGAATTCATATTGAAGTGGGTTGGATTGGGATTGTTGTGGGGGTTGTTGTTGCAGATATGATTGGTATGCATACTCCTACGAAGTATTTTGTTGCTGTGGAGTTATAGGAGGTTGTAGATAGTATGAATCTTGAATGGGAAGATCCACAAGAGGTGTTGATGTGGGATATTGGTGATACCTCAAAGATAAGTATGTGGTCAAGTGATTAGGATCGTGTGATGGTGGTTGCAGATGGTGTTGCAATGAAGGATTTGTATGATACTAGGATGGTGGCTACTGTGGATGATATTGTGATGGAGGTTGTTGGTGATAAGATTATGATGGTGGCTATTGATAGGATTGTGATGGAGGTTGTTGATAATATTGTGTTAGAGGAAGAAGGTGTGGTAGTGTAAGAAGTGTTATAAATCGATATGACTAGTACAAGAGGAACATGGTATTATATTAATGAAGGGGGGTTAGCTGTGGCAGTTGTCATATTCCTTGAACATGGAGGACGAATTGATGTGTGTGATGGTGGGTTTTGGATATGTTGAGGGTGAAACCCTTGGGGATGTGAGGATGTGGTAGGATCTAGTCCATGCATAGGACTAAGGCCTAATTTAGACCCTATGGTAGGAATCTGAAGGGTAGACAAAGGAATCTAGATCACCATGTCATTTCTAGGTTTTGTTAAGTACCAAGAGTTCTTTGGGGAATCTTGAGGAGTAGGTGGTTGAAATGTCCCTAAATATTGTGCCAAATCAAACCTAGGTGGAGGTTTAGTACCCTACATAAGTAAATTACCAAGGATAGCCTTAGAACACTCACTATTGAGATAATCAGTCATGCGAACATTGTTTGGGTTGCTATAATGTTCCTCAAGAATCGATGTGATTTCAGCTTGGGAGACCATCTCTTCTTGGATAGAGAAGAGGTCATAGTGATAATATGGATTTGAAGGTCCCCCTTGTATGTTTTTTTTTGCGTGGATTTGATTATGGGTTTCTTCCAGTTAGAACATGAATCGAATAAGGAAACTATTGGAATTTTTGTTGTTGTTGCTCTATGAGCTTCTTCAACTCCAATCGAGTGGTGATAGGCATGAAAAATGCAAAAATGGTTAGATGGGAAGATGGAGATAATTTTGATCCCAAGGATAGGAATAAATGATGATGGTTGGATGATTGATGAGGTGATTGATTGGATGTTTGATGGGATGATTGATTAGATGATCACTTTGGCACTCCAATTGGGTTTGAGAACTCTGATTAGTGATGATGGGATCAATTGCTAATTGAGATATGCTATGTTCGCAAGAAAACAAGATGATGATCATAGAATAATATTTGAGATAGGCTATGTTCTCAAGCATAGATGATTTCAGCACAAAATAGACCTCTCACTCGAGGTAAGTTGATTTGGCCAGCTGAGACTACAAACTCATGATAGACAATGTTCCTAAGAAAGAGTAATGATGATGTTATGGATGGGTTGATTGATCGATTAGGATTCAAAGGTTCTCAAATGGATGTTTAGGAGGCCAAAGTTTCATGTGTGATGATGGGGATAATGATATAATGCATTTAGGGGTTTCCTTGGGTAGCATGAATGGATTTCCATCAAATCCTTCCATCCTAATGTAGGAGTAAGTAGAGAATTGAATGTACCAGCCTCCCATTGGTTGAATGACACTTTGTGCTTCCAGGGACAATCTTCTGGCTTTATCACCTTCCATCATTCTGACCAGTTTCATGGAAAACATATCATTGACTTTCCTATAATTATCTTTATATCCATGGATGGTGATCTGGGGTAAATGAGCATATATCAAATTGTTTCCTACCTTCGTGCCCAGAGTACCAATCTGTTTCAACCCTTGCTTATTGGCTCTCATGGCATAGGAGTAAATATCTTATGATGATATATAAAAGCACTTGGTTTTGGGAAATGTTGTTATCTTTTCATATAATCCGTCACTTATAAACTTTCCCCAATGTAGTTGTACGAGATTCTCCATCAAACTGGATATTATTATAAACATTCAGGGTTCAAATTTGCTTGCATCTCTTAAACCGGCTACCCTGCTCAATAGAGTTATAATGTCTTGCATTTCTTGGTTGGACATAGACCTCTGAATTACTTTTTTCTATGGTGTAATCATCTCTTGGCACCATTGGGTACTCAGAATTCCCCTGTTGTGAGCTTCAACATTCTGATACATCTTTCCCTTTGCTTTCATATCAACATTATACATTTGTGTGTAAATAGGGAGACCAAATGTATACATAATTCCTTTCTATGAGAGGTTTGCATAAATTCCCCCTTCTTTCTCAATGACCCTTTTGGCTGGGTTGAAGTAATTCATACATTGCATAACCAATTTAGGGGCCTCCATTGTTGCCGAAAAACCTCTTCCTAAAAGTAACCCATTTGCCACAACATTTTTGGTACATTGAGAGGAATTTTCTTGTAATACCCGTGAACGGATTTCAATATCAGAAGACCATCCCATATGAGTGTCTATAACCACCATATTTGTTGGTATGGCTTGCAAATTGTAGTATTTAAATTCATCTTCTGCCCTTGCATCAGAAGTACTCATTTTCTCTGGTGTGTTTTTCATTTTTTAGAATATGTGTATTGTGTGTGAGTTAGGGCTAAATTTAACCAAAATTTATAGTTTATAAAATTTTCAGTATCTTTTGATTAAATTCAAAAATGAAAGAATTATCAATATTTCAATTTCTAAAGGGAAATTCCATTTTCGAGACATTTCCAACTTGAAAATCACTAACAAAGTGTTAGTTATCTGAAACATACCTGGTTATGGTCGATGATAATGATCTTTCATAATGCAACTTCAAAACCCTTGGTAACTGTGTTCTTAATTTCTTGAAATTTATCTCTCCTTGCGTGCCAATATTATTTCGTTCTTTCAATGTCCTTTGTAAATTTGTAGCATGACGTGAAGTGAAGTGTTACAAAAGCAACTACATGCTCTAGGTGGTGCCAAGTACTTAGGTAGTTTGCCACCTTCATTAATTACTTGTTATTTTGCATTAATTCATTGAATAAAGGTGTAATCATCACAGATTAGGATTCAAATTATCAACACCTAGATTTATGTGCGGGCTCGCTACTAGAGCAGAAAGATGGTACGATGATTATACGTGGAAATAAAATGTAACACTGATTCTCTGCAAGTTTATTGGTCATTAAAGATACCTGATCAATTTGTGATCATTGGGATTGAGACTTTCTGGTATTGACTTTGAGAAGAAACACCGAGATATGGGAATTTACCTATAAGCTTCATGTTACCTATAGATTTTTCCTTGAGTCTCTATTTAGGAGGTCATGTTCATGTTTTTCCTAAGTCATAAATTAAACTTAGCCTTCGGCAGTCTTCTATCTTTTATTTCGAACTCAGGCAGTGTTTTGTGATGTTTGTCGAACCTCTTATTTCATCGCCTAGCTTACTTATCTTTCATACATCGGGTTTTTATTGTCATGTTCGAACCCTTTTACTTCCCAAAGTGCAATGTACGGAGAAGTTAAGTCATGAGTCAAAAGTTGGAGACTTCACTTGCAAGTTACACCTTGGGTGGCATTTTCTATGTTACTTTGAACCCGGGCGGGGTTTTCTTAGGTTATGCGAACTACTTGTTTTCCCACCAATGATGACTATTGCAAATTAAAATTGAATTATTGCTAGTCTAATTAGTTGATTATGATATTATATAAAGGAGATCATTATTTTCAAGCACAACATGAACAAAAAAACCAGCAATGTGAAACACAGATAATGCCAAAAGATATATTTTATTTATATATAAAAACATTTTTACATTACGCTGGAAAAGCTATAATCGCTTCATTGAAAGGAAAAGGTAGACAGAGAAGGTTAGGTGCATAAAGTGAACATCAGGACACAGATGCCCTTGGTAACAACCTACAAGCGTTCCATTTGAGCAGGTGAAAGAAAGTTCTCGTACGACTAGAGGAACTGCACGAACAACCCCAGATCATTTCTCACCACCCCAATACGGAGTAACACCATAGTTTCTTCTAGAGTCCTATCTCGAATGGATGATACAATGCAAATGGAATCAACTACCAGTCTAGTCTTTGAATAATAGTTGAGTCTGTTTATCGCCACTCTAATGTGGTGATGGAACTCAGGCCTCACTAAACACTCCATTTCCCTCACGCCCTAGTCTCGACAGCCAGAAGTCTTGAAAATAGTATAAATAAATCACTCTAGCATGATAGTATTGTGAATGTGAGCTTGGATCAAAAATTCCTCACCCAGGATGCTTCGGAGCACCTCTTTTTCCACTTCACTCTGCACTACAAACACCTCTTTCAGTTGATCAGAAACATGCCTAAATAGAGGATTGCACTCAATCTCCTCTAAAACAATATAGTCATTTGCAGAACTTCCATAACTTTGGGAGCTTGCCATATTGGACACAATTGATGTTGGTAGAGAGATGATAGTACTTGAATTTATAGAATTTTTTCTAGACATTGCCATATTCGATTCAAGATTGATGAGATGTGAATTTAATTCACATTTATGATCAGCTTGTGTTGATAAGTTGCAAATTCTTCATTGGAAAACTCACACGTGCTACCGCTTGATTTCCTTAAGTGTTGCATTTAAAATTGTTAAAATGATTAGTCCTTTGGCAGCTACTACTCAACTGACGATCGGTTTCCTCTTTCGATATCCATTCTTGGAAAAATTTCCAATTGTCTTATCAACTTCCTAATAAATGTCTGGGATACAAGAAGCCACTAGTTTAGTAGCATCTTTAGTGTTCATTCAAATGGCTATAGCGACATTATAAATTAGAAGAAACACATTGATGAGGGTACTTTGGAAAAATATTCCCAAATACATCTGGGGGTGTTTTCGAGGAGGAATGACATTAATGACAATCTGCAATAGTTTATAATCTGTGTATTTTAAATTGAAAGATTAAAAGTATGTCAACTTGTGTGTTATGCGTACAATTAGTCATGTTTTCTTTGAAGAATGGGCTATTTACCTTTCATTTATTGCAATCTGATCTAATTATATAAATCTGATTTGATGGTCACTATTTTCAATCTTTGAATTGATTATAGTTGGTTTTTTTCTACCCCCACACTAATTTCATATTTATTATTTAGCGTTTGTCACCTTTTCTGCATTCTCTTTAAAAGCACATGCAATTTCTTTAGGATCATATAATTCCTTGAAGATCTTGTGAGGGAGTTGTACCTCAATAAAATTTAGAGAAAGCCACAAATGCAATTGTGTGCTTTTAGAGTTGTTAGTGGATCCACATCGGTGCAAATTCGGGTCTAGAGTCACTGCTAAATTCATTATTGGGTTCTCTTTCATTTGCTAACAAATTTTTGGTGACTCCATTGGGGAAAAATTAGTTGAAAGTCTGACGATCATCCTTACGCCATGTAGCAAGATGGTACTTCTACATAATGATTTTTTCCCTATTTTGCAGCTAGATTTAGATTGGGTTGGAGCTAACCAAGAGGATATCATATCATAATTAAATACGCTCATGTGGAGATACAAAAGAAGCACGACAAATTACGTGGGAATGAACTTTGTCTTGGAAGAAGAAGAGTGGGCCCGATGACCACCTGTACCTATGATTGAACCACCTCCAAGACTAATATTTGAATATTACAACGACCCACCTCGTCATTATAATCACTGTCCCAACCCACCTCCATGTTGGCTAAGGGACCCACATGCACATCATCCTCAAAATCCATCTCTAGCCTATCCACCATAGTAATCTCCCTTTCCTAACTTTACTCTCGATGAGTTGGCGAATCTGTTTGTTTTTATGGCTTCAAAACTCTGGTGTAACCAAGTTGTCCCCCTTTCTTTACCCCAATATCATGATTTTCCAAAAAGGTCCCGTAAAGGATTTCCCAAATTCTCACGTCACAATGGCCAAGATCCTGAAGAGCATATTCTAGCTACAACAACTATGAGCGCAGTTTTAGGAATTCAAGATGAGGACGTGTTTGTAAGAATTTTTATAGAGAGATTGATTGAGAAAGTTGTTGAATGGTTGAGTAATGGAAAAGGGAAGCGTCACCAATTGGCATGTCCTTAAGACAAAGTTTCTCCAGCACTATGGGATTCCAAGTAATGTTGCAGCTACTGTGTGTCACTTTTTTCAGATTATGAAGAACAAAGCTAAGATGATGAGAGATTTCATCTTTTGTTTCAACCGATCTCTCAAAAAAAAAAATTCTTTAGAAAAGCCCAGTGCAAAGATTCAATACCAGATATTCATTTATGCCCTTGAACCAGATATACAATTGCTTTTGAAAAGAGAAGATTCAAGGAATTGAACAAGCTCCACAAGAGGTAGTAAAGGTAGAAGATGATTTCATTGCAGTGGGAAAATGGAAAATAGATTCAGACATGAAATGTGGTAACAACTGCAAAACCTTTCCTAGGCCTCTAGTTGAAAGCAACCCTAATATGGAGAATATGAATATAATGATCCTTGATAATCTACATCAATCTAATGAAAAGCATAATCACCCCTGTGTTGATTTTTCCTTGAACTTGAGCGCTTATGCTGAAGTTGAAAGTGATTACAGCTCATTTGAAGATGAGGAGGATGAAGAGTTTCCAGTAAATCCACAATTAACTTCAACCTCCCCTCCTGGAAAACTATCTCCTTTAGAAGTTAGCTCGAAAGGTTTGGAATCTTATTCCCTTCTTTCTGCTGAATATGAATCATTCCTTTCCAAAGAAGTAGAGAATAAAGATTTATGTTTAAGTTCAGAAGAAGATGATTCTGGGAAAGATAGCCCTCAAAAGGAAGAATGGCAGTCAACTCATTATAATTCTCTCTTTGATTATGATGAATTCAAAATTTATGATAATCCTCTTTTTATAAGTTTGGAAGATCAATTAATGATGAAAGAAGGAGATTGTTCGCTTAAATATGTAGTTGATCATGAGAGACCGAAAGAGGGAAATGCTAATCTCCCAGCTGAAGGGGAAGGTCAAGTTCAACTCCCAAAGGTAGTTAAATCTGACTCACAAGCTGTTTATGGAGGGTTCAAGTACACTTGTGAGAGTTTTAAAGACCAGGAAGATTTATTAGGATAAATTTGTACGACGGATGAAATTGGAAAGGAAATTGTGATCACTAGATCAGCAATGGAATTTGACAAGTCCCATGGTCTACAAACTATTGTGTGAACCCCAATGTGAATACCTGCAAAACAGCAAGCATCAATAAGGATTCCCCATGAAATCCATTTACAACACCCAAATTAGGAATAAAATAGTGAAAAAATAATGGAAATGACAAAACAAAGATTGAATCCTAATTAGAATAGCAAACACATGATCCCATGGGGGAATTGGTCCAAATTTGATGTGAAAATTGGCCCTTTCCCAATTCCTAAGATGCAAGCTTGATATGTTGATGATGATTGATCCACTTTGTTGATGAAGGATGAGAGCTCCAAGCCAAAATCTGCAAAAAACCTAACTAAGAACTCAAGATTGATGGATGGAAATGGCTAAATTTTGTTGCATAATAACTTTACATAATTTGTGGATGCTCAAATGAGGATATGAACTCTTTATTTATAGAATTCCAAGATGGATGAATGTCCAAATTTGAGCAATGTGGGACTAACATTCATCCAATGGAAAAATTCCACTTGTCAATCTATGAGTGGATGGAGGATGTGCAAGATTTGAGAATTGTGCCAATAAATGCATATTTTTGAATTTCAAATTTGTTGAAATGACTTGCAAGAGGAAGGGAAAATGCAATAAATGCCACTTGGCTCAAGGAAAAGGACATGTAAGATGAAGTTATTGCCTTGTTGGATGTACATGTTGACTTGGAATTTTTGAATTCAAATTTGAGGGAATATTCCAAAAGATGCCTTGTGAGGAAAATAGAGATTTAATAAATGAATTAAATCTATTTTCATGTGCAACTTGCAAAATCTAGAGGATGGGACATGATAAGAGATTAAATTAATCAAGGGTCAATTAATTTAATAGGAGATTAGATGATGTGACTTATTTGACTTAGATTTTAGCATTTATTTAAATCAAATAATGAAAAGAATGTGATAAGAGATTAATCAAATAAAGATTTTGATTTATTTAATTAAAAGAGATGATGTTAGATTAAATTAAATAAGGTTTTAATTTATTTAATTTAATAGATAGACTTAAGAGATTTAATCAAATAAAATTGATTATTTAATTAAATAGGGATAATTAGATCAGATGATTGATTTAATTAACAAAGAGTGACTTAATTAGATAAAATGATTTATTTAATTAAGAGAGGAATATTGATGAATTTAATCAGATAAGGGGATTTGATTAAATGGTTAGACCGAGGGATGATTTAGGATGAAATGATGTTAGTAGTCAGGATCAGATGCATAATGTCAATCGGTATATTTTACGTGTCTACATTTTGCCCCTCTTTGAAGCAATGCACTTGTTGCATTGGTTCAAACAATAAACGATCTCGATCAAAGACAAAAAAAATCGTTATTCAAAATCTTGCCCCAGTACTGCCTGGCAAGAGAAAACATGCCAATATAATGCCCCCTCAAGAGATTGGACAAAAACTTCAATTTTTGGGTGATCTCACGAAAAAGAGAGGACAAAGTGCCCGACAGGTTCGAAAAGGCTCCAAGAGGCCAAAAATGTGTCTAAACACAATAAAACGATATAAAACAGGCCTCAACTAGACAGAAACAGGTTCGGGGGTCCAAAACCCTAGTAGGGCAGCCAATTAGGGTGAAAAAACCCTAATTTTAAAGCTTAAAAGGGGTTGGAGGAGTCACTTTCAAGTCATTTTCAAACACTTCCAATTGCAACCTTGTGAATTGAGCTCTGACCTCCTGACGATATGGCGCAACAACAGCTTCCCCTGCACATTTCTGATCGAGTTGGGATGTACCAGCAGCCACCTAGCATCGGGGCACTGGTAAGTGACCCTTACTTGAGTTTTGTTTTTCATTTATTACCTTCATTTAATGCTTTTAAAGGTCGGTCAATCTGCAGCGACGCTATATAGCGCCACTCAGAAATCAAATTGCGCCGCTCGGTGTTAAATAGCGCCACAGCGGTGCAGTTAAGAGTTTGAAAACTCCAACGCTGAGCTCAGGGCTGGTGGGGGGATTTGCAAAGTGTAATGCAGCAGTCCTAGATTTGCTCGAAGTGTGCCGCTGGAAGAGAAAGTGCACCACAGCGGTGCCATTTTGGTCATTTAGGCCCTAGCATCGGAGTATGATTAGAAATCAAACTGCAACACCTTCACAGGTTGCACCGTTGGAAAGGTTTTTGAACGTTTGGCGAAGAATTTTTCAAAAAATTTAACATGGTGACCTTCCTTGATGCAGGATGCGGCGAGGGAGCTCTACTCTCAAGAGCACAAGTCACGAGATTTGTCTGGCTATTTATGGGACCTAAGCGACAGGGACCAAGATCGACTTCAGATTGTGGGGTTATGGTACATTGCATATGCAGCACCCATTCACACTCACCTAAGGATGCTGTTAGCGCTGGCTAAGAGATGGCACAACGAGACCTCTTCATTTCATCTTTCCACTGGCGAGGCCACCATCACCTTAGAGGATTTTTTGTGTATTTTGAGATTGTCGATTCATGGTTGGCGCATGATTTTTGACATGGACGAGGGGTGCGAGGCTTGCCACAGAGTCCTTGCCACATATGAGATTTTTTTTGTGAGGGGTAGATAGAGCTCGAGCGACAGAGGATCCTGGCACCTCCCTACCATTGGGTGATTGCAGCCATCATTTCGGGTCTCATTGTCCCTGACAGACGAGGGCAATACTTCAGTCCCGACTAGGGATATTGTTGGGAGTGGATGGTTCGAGACAGGCTGGTTCACTTTGCTTGGGGGCCAGTGCTTCTCGCATCCTTATACAAAGATTTGCATGAGTACGTGTACATGGATGGCGGAGCACTAGGGGCAAGGTTTACACTTCTTCACGTTTGGGCATGGGAGCACATTGTTGTGCTTCGGCCGCGCATCGTTTCAGTTCTGATGGTGCCAGATGATCCCCTCATGTAGCGATACAGAGGCGGTGTGTTGTTTACACACACCGGTGAGCATGGGATCCCCTACTGGAGGAGGGTCCTTGACGAAATGCAGGTGTTTACGTGGCGACCATACCTTGGTCAGCCTAGATGGGTCGATGATGTAGATCAGCTTTTTTATGCCTGCCAGGACCGTTATATGCAAAGGCAGGAGCACACGATGATTGAGAGGTGCCTACCCGAGCACATGCAACGTCAGTTTGGCGAGCCTTAGGATCGCCCTAATGATGATTACGTAGCTATCTTTGCCCGCACCATGGCACAGGTTTCATGGGGGCATATATTCCTGCTTCAGAGGTCATGGATAGCTTCAGGCAATTGGTAGCTCGACCGTGGGCTTACAATCAGGGGCCCGCAGATCTAGGCACGACTCAGGCCTACAGGGATTGGTTCCAACCTCCGCTTCGATTGACCATTCTAGGTGCAATCCCAGATTAGTGGAGAGTTAGAGGTAGGGGAGGACGAGGACAGAGGGGTGATGCTCGACAGGAGTAGTCGGTTGTGTCTCCAGTTCAGCCGGGCAAGGCGATGTACCCATGCCAGATTAGGAGTAGGTACCACCAGGTGTACCATCACAAGGCGAGGATCAGCCTTAGGTATAGCCACAGGTATAGCCATGAGCACAGTGAGTAGGGCAGGTGGATCCTCGGGATGCGCTGATTGCGCAGTTGTAGGCCCAGGTGCAGACCTTGAAAGGAGAGAGGGATTAGGCTCAGGCCGAGAGAGAGCAAATAAGGGATGAGAGGGATCAAGTTGTTTAGCAGAGATAGGCTGCAGAGCTACAGGAAGCTATAGAGCTAGGTAGGAGACAACAGCTAGAGAGCATGGCAGCTTCCTCTTCCCAGGGTACAATGTTTGTTTGAGCATACAGGGATGCCATCTGAGAGGCCAAGTACTATCAAAGGCATTATCATGAGGTTGTACCTAGAGGAGGATGGGTCCTAGAGTACTCGTAGCAAACCAGTTACAGACCAACAAAGGGTCACGGTGATAGAGGCGAGGGTATTATTCACAGGGACAGATCATGATCGGGATGATATGATACTTTTTGTGCCTTATGGGCTCATTTTTGATAGCCCGATGTGCCTTTTGTACTGATTGACATACATGTACAGTGATCCGATTTATTTTTGTACTATGATAGTTATTTGATGATATATATGAGCTGATGGTGATTTTGATGTGATGCGATGTGTACCCTTTGTTTATGCATGGACGATTCTACTTCTATATGTTGTGCAATGTTGTTATATGATGCTTATATGATGCTATATGATGTAATGTTTATGACTAACAGATCTATATTATGTTAACCTATAATATGCAAATGTGATGTGCAATGATGTTGTCTATATGATGATCTATTTATGTTGATGCAAATGATAATGTGATATGAATATACACTTTGTATGTGATGGATGATTTTCTATTTATGCTTATGTGGAATGATTTATGCAATGATTTATGATGTTATTTATGAGATGAAATGGATGATGTAATGTGAATGCGATGGACGTGATATGATGCAAATGAGATGGTTTATTTATGATGCTTAGAATAACAAATATTATTATCCTAAACATACTAAATGATAATGCAATGTATGTGATGCATTTTAATGTGATGTAATGATATGTCTATGCAAAGTGAACGTAATGTGTGAGATGAATTTATGATGCCATGCAAGTATGTATGCAAAATGAATTATTTATAATGCTTATATACCTATTGTGTATGATTATGCATTATGTGATAATGGTGAAATGGTTATGAAATGTTTATGCAAATGAATGTTACGTGATGATTTATGTGATAAATGAAATGTGATGTCATGCAAATGGAAGTAAAAATGGATGCAATGTAATAAGATGGATGTGCTTATCTATGAAGAATGTTTATAATGCCATATTATATGATGGTGGCAATGTAATGCATATGTTTCCTATATGATACGTATATGCAATATGCTAATGATTTGTGGATGTAGGGTCGATGACGATGATGATGAATAACTGTCATAGTACTTTGTTAGCATGATAAGCAAGAAGGGAAGAATTCATTTCAACAAGACACAAGATGATGTAAATGTAAATGATGATGATGATGATGATTACTTGCCAAGGAGTTGGGATTTTCAAAGGGCCAATTTCCTTATGTTTGATAACACACGAGGTACGATGCATCAAGGTATAGAAAACCAAGATGGCGTTGTACCTAGTGTGATGGAATTTGACTTGACAAGCAGATAGGAGTGTCCTTGTTCACACCTGACATACGAAAACCTTGCTAGGATGCACTTTAGAAGTCTTAAACACCTCAGACCAAAACACGGAAAGGTAAACCTATCAATGTAATAGTCAACAAGTTTCCCAAAACCTCGTCCATACATACCTAACAAAGCAAGTATTCGCCAAGGTCATATTACAAGAACGTCCAACAAGCACAACAGACAAAAGATAATGGTCATTGCCCCATTCCTATTTCTCTAAATCCTCTTGTTCAGATATCATCGAGAAGTCCTTGGAATGAGTGCAATAAGATAAGTCAAAAGATAAAGACAAAGTAAACAAACAAGCTGGTGTTCTTCAATACCGCTAACCGAAAGGGGATGTGTTTTCAAGGATAAGAACCAAAACTATTGCCAAAAGATAATGTCCATTGTAGGAAGGAGTCATCCTAGGACATGTTAGTGGATGGTGGCACGTCATTTCATTTATCCAAGGTGTTCTTTCAAATGATTGATATGGGATCAAATGGATGATATGTTATCGACACAAAGAGTTCACCAACTTGTTTATGCACTGACTTAGACCTAAGACTTGACGTTTTTGAGTTTTCACTTTTCACCTGCTAGACTTGTTTCTGATTATCTTACCAAAGATTGAGGGTGACGATCGTTTATTATGAGTGATGTTATTGCGGGTGTAGGCGAGATGAGATGCATGGATTTTTTTGGGTTTTTTTGAATGTTTTTGATCTTTTGAGATGTTTTGAGGCTATTTTTGGTATTTTTGAGATTTTGCAAATGTTTTGATTTTTGATTTTCCAAATGTTTTGGGGTTTTTTGAGATTTTGAGCAAGAGACTAACCTAAAGACCTATCCTAGGGGCCTCAGAGGCTTATCAACAAATTATCCTTTCCTACCTTATACATGCAGAGACCACGTAGTTTGACTAACGATCCTATTTTTTGGCTTTTCAATTGACTTTTTGACCTGTTTTGGATTTTGATGTGTTTTGAATGTTTTTGGATTTTCTGATTTTGAGGATTTTAAGAACATACACGAATCCGATCCAATGAGAACATTCCCCCAACGTGATGCAATAGACTACTCCGACAAAGGCGGGACAAACTGACCTTGAGGATGGGCTGAGTAGTACTAGGAGGGATCATGATACGAAAACAGGACCAAGCTATGGTTCAGATGCAAGTGGATGAGTGATGGATGGAGACCCAAATACGATGGATGATGGAAGCGTAATGGATGGATGATGCAGAACAAGCCATATAAAGATCCTCGTGGATGGAAAGTGCTTATTTAATAATAAGGTGCCTGCTTGCCGTTTCAATTAAGGTATTCTACCACAAAGGTCACCCAAGTGGTTTTCACTAGAGGACGATTTTCTCTTTACTTTTTCCAATCCTTTTTTTTTTGTCACCAAAATGCCTATTTGCCAAGTTTTCGTCAAGGTGACCATTTTTTCAGGACATTTTCTAATATTTTTTTATTTTTTGGTTTTATACCTTGGAAGGATTTAGGCATGTACTTTTGAGGTGAGAGCTATTCATGGGCTCTTACAGACGTTCCCCTTCGGGTGTTGATAACTGGTATGCCCCTGATTTGTAACTTGTTGTGATGATGAATGGTCCCAACCAATTGGGTTCAAATTTTCCTTTGCTACTTGGATTTAGGACATTCTTCCGATTTTCTTTTTAAGACTCGGGCCCGACTCTTGGAACGCCTCGCTTCATTTTCTTATTAGAAGCTTTGTTTGAGTCTATTTTGATAGACTTGCAAGATTCAAAGCATCTATAATGCCGCCATCCAAGAGTCTTCCACCATTTAATCTTTGACACTCTGGTGACTTTCATCTCAGGATGAGGTTCTCAAGCGGCGATATCCTGAGTGATGGGAGCTCGATCTCAATGGGGAGTATTGCTTCTGATCCGTAGACCAATGAGAAAGGGGTGGCGCCAGTGGGTGTGCGGATACTGGTTCGATAGGCCCAAAGGGCGGGATTAAGCTGCAAATTCCAGTCACGACCTACGTCATTGACTGTTTTCTTGAGGATTTTCAAAATGGTTTTATTTGTAGCTTCTAATTGGCCATTGCCTTAGGGATAGTATGGGGTGGAGAAGCGATGTTGGATTTTGAATTTTTTGCATAAGTCACGAACCTCCTGATTCTTAAATGGTGTCCCATTGTCTGAGATAATAGCTTGTGGAACACCATATCAGAAAATGAGATAGTTCAGGATGAACTTGTAGACATGCAAAACTAACATTCTGCATTTGATCAGGTTCATTCATCAACTGAACTAGGTGTTGCATTAGGCCCATTCATCACTTTAATCCATTCATTAAATAATCTCATTTATCAAATAAACATTATCATTCAACCTTCATCTTGCATCATCCACTTAATTAAATAAATTAGGACTTCATTTAAATCAAATCCTAAATCATATTTCATCCTTTTCTGATTTAAATAAATCAGAAATTTAAGTCCAAAATGTCAACTCACCTAATTAGCATCAAATCAACATAATCATCAATCTAATCCTGATTAAAGGTTAATCACATCCCACTTGCATTATCTAGATCTAGCCACTTGCACAATAAATCAATTTTATTGATTTATTAAAACCTCATTTTCTTTCAACATGACAAGTCAAACAGGGCATTTATTGCTCTCCCTTCTTGTCCCCCTCTCAAAATTTATTGCAAATTTGAATTCAAAAATTCCCCCTCTTGGGCACTCTTCCCAAATCTTGCATATACATCAACTAATCACATGATGACAAGTGTCCTCAACTCATTGGCTTCTTTTTGATCCCACATTGGTCCCTCTTCAACACTTGGCATTTTGAAAATCTTCAAATAGAGGCTTCAACATTGAGCAAATCCTCCACAATCCTTCACAATTTCATGCAAGGTTACTCTCTTCATTTGAGATTTGATCTTGTTCATCATTCCACTCCATCATCTCCATTGGCATTTTATCATTTTGAGCTTTGATCAAGGATTGGGAAAGGGTCACTAGCACATGTGACACCAATCCAACTATGGAATAGGTAATTTGTGATTGCTTTCATGATGCTTGTAGCTTTCTTTCATCCTTTTGTTACATGTTTTAAGCACTTTGCAAGGTATTCCATAGGAGTGTTCTTGAAGGATTTGTTGATACTAACCTTGTTTTGAGATTAGTGTTTGCAGATTTTGAAAAGCATGCTCACATTTGGCGCTAGAAGGAGGGCTACTTTTCCTTGTTGCGTGGTTTGAAGTGCTTTAAGGAAATCAAATAGAAGTCTAGCTGAAATAAAATTTTGAAAATTTTTATCTTGCACCTGTGGATGGGCGATGCATAGCTGGCTACGCATTACATTAATAGGTAGTGTGAAGGTTAAGCAAGTCCGCAGTCAATGTTAAATGCCTTTCTCTTTTATGGTCGGGGCCATATTTGTGCTAGGCACTATCATTATTCAATATTCTCCTTCATATGCTTTCTGAATCAAGTTAAAAGTCACATTTTAGATTATTAGAGCTTTTCACGGGGAGTATGTTGTTGCAACCTCTCACACACAATGGATGTAATAAGCATTAAGTAGTGTTTTAAATGCGGAAAATGCATTGTTGTTAGGCATTAATGATCACCAAGTTGTGCTCCCATTCGGCCTTCGCGTTTTGTACATTTCTTGAAATAGCTTAAACCGGACTTGAGGAATTATACTTATGCCTTGCTAGATCTGCGCACTCTCCTCACATTCATACATTGCTTGTATAAGCTTGCAGATGTTTCCTGTGGCAGAAATGCCATGGTCTGAGGCTGAGGAGTTCGGTCTGAAGCTCAGACGTTTCATGCGACCACGTTTCTTCATGGCATTCTTTCAAATAAGTCTGTGCGCCCTTTCTGTGCTTCCAGCTTGCTTTACATTGACTAAAAAGTTTCTTCAGTTGGTGGAACATTTAAATGGTTGATAAATGGTTCATTCTTTAATGTGCATCCTTTTCTGAGCTATCTTCAATCTGATGCGCGCCTCACTTACCCCGCCACGTTTCTTTTTACATGTTGTCACTTGATATTGTGGGAACTCAACTTTGCGCCTGCCACTTGTATTCGTTTGAAAGCTTTTTGGCGCGATTTTTTTGTCTGCTGAATACATTTATTTAAAATGAAGTTTAGCATACTTAAGCTTTTTGTTTTTTTTTTTTTTTTCTCTGAATTCGGCTGTATATTGCATTTGCTGATTATGTTCAATAGGACGCTACCAAATATTGTTAAATACGGTTCCACACCGGCCTTTCACAATTATTTAAAGAAAACATAAGATCTTTTAGAGACTTCTAGGCTCTTTTTCATACATACACACTAGCATTAACTTGTAGGGGACAGTACTCGGTGTGAGTCATTACTTTTAAATCTTTTTTAAAAAAATGTACGTCTTTAAGGCAAAGCACCGCCAATAGAATGTCTAATATCATGCATAGGTAGAGGTTTATGTGGGTTGACTCTGTATTGATTAAAGCTTGGAGGCCACATCATACCCAACATAAGATCTTTTCTTTGTTGTTAAGAAGCGCCATCTAATGAAAATATTCGCTGGCCTAATTAATGCATCTGATTTTCGCACCATTTGAGCTTCATCATTTATTGTGTCCGAGTGCCTTTTGCTGCTTTCTTTTTGAAATCTGTATCTGAGTTCTTCATTGCTGCCAGTATCTCTTAAGATCTTTATGACTGGTTGCTTTCTTTTTGAAATCTGTATCTAAGTTCTTCATTGCTGCCATATCTCTTAAGATCTTTATGACTGGTGAAGTGTGTTGTCAGAATTTTTAAATTCAATTGAGAGCAACATCAAATTTATCTTTGTCTGCTGGCAGCATTAAAGCGCAGAACCATTAGTTCAAGATCTTTTATTTTTTTTGGGATTAAATCATGTTTCTTGCAGAAGAAAATCCTCGTTATCAAGTTGCCTTAGCATGTTGTTTCCCTTTTTATATATATCTGAAAGAGCTCAAAGGAGAGAGAATGCATCTGATTAAGATTTGCAAATCAACTCAAATACTGAGATTTGTGCAGATTTAATTCCATTTTGGCACAAAAGAGAGGTTGTGGGCAAAGGTGGTGGAATTTAGTTTTACATTTGAAGTAATGGATGATACTAGAAAATGATAGAAATTCCTTTTGGTGTAGAAATAAACTCTAATGATATCATTGCCAAAAGATTTTCAAGGTTCTAAATTTATATTTCTAATCTTGTATGTATAAAGGTTATGGTACAATGGATACAAGAAGTGACAAAAAGGTTATTTGTATCTATTTTGATGTAACTTATGATTCATAACTATCAACTATTGTTTATCTTTATTTTCTTGAAATATCACATTTCTTATTGATGATAACTTTATATTGTTTGTAGGTTGGTATCGGAACTGAGCATCGGATTTAGGTACAAAAGCAAACAAAGCACAATAAAGGTACAAGCGAACAACGAAGGCAAAAAGGAAAAGTGAAAGCGAAAAAATCAACAAGGAGGAGGCTAGCAAACGAAGACGAAAGGAGGATGATTTTCTTTTTTGAAAACACAATGTGTTTTTCAACACTTTAAGTGTTTGGTCAACACTACTTCACGAAGTTGTTTATCCTTTCATTTTAGAACACTAATTTTCATTTGGGTCTAAAACGAACAATTTGATTTTCATTGCAAAGGGCTTAAAACGAATCTTAGGACAAACTTACTAGAGTTCGTTTTGGGTTAAAAATTGGACAAGCAATCTTCATATTTCATTTGGTGCTTAAAACGAACTCACAATTGCTTTGAAGGGTATAAAACGAACAAGTGTTTGATTTTGTGTGATTGTCTTTTGAATGCGTATCCTCTCCCCTTAGCGGCCCGGCGATCCGGGGTGAAGAAACACTCAAAATACATTTGTGCTTTAAAACACTTCATTTTTGGGCTTAAAATTGAACATCTTGTGCGGTGTGGTGGGGCATTTTCCCCGTGCATTCTCTTTCTTTGTGCCATCAAAGATCGTCGAGATTCACGGATTGTGTCTTTTCGCTTTGTTTATCTTAGAGGGCCTGCCTTGGGGAAAAAGTACTCACCCAAGCGACGACTCAACCGGTAACACTCTAAAGCCAAGAGTATTTCCAGCCGGGATATAAATGAGGGTTTTGGTTAAATGCCATAATCACGCGGTTGGCTCCAACAAGATGGATCCGAAAGGGGACTCTTGCCGTATGGGTCAATCTCCACGAACGGAAAGTCCTTACTAGAACCTATGTGCTAGAATTTGCCAAAATCCTTAATCTATTTGTTGGTGCAAGAACGGTCGTTCTGAAGCCACCCCACACTCTTACGATCTTCTAGTAGAGATGGAAAGCATGCCATGGGAGTTTCATGGGTGTTGATGCTTGGCTGCCCCGATTGACGTTAATGAGCCGTGGAGGGGAGCCAGTGGGGTCAAGCATCTAACCATCTGCTAGAGATAAAAAGCGTGGCCCGGACTTGTCCAAAATTAGGAATCAACAAATATTGTCTTACATCCATAGGGCTTTGTAATTATTCTTTGTTTGAGAAAACGGTGTGTATTCCGAAAACGTTTTGCAAACAAACATTCAACATGATTCTCAAAATTTTAAAACCCTCTTGGGCTAAAATATCATTGACTTAATCCATATGTTACTGCTTTCCCTACGGATTCACGTCCGTAGAGGTTCCTAAGCATTGGATTATACCTCAATTTGTCTTATTGAGTAAACAATAGGAAAACCCTTGCCTTAAGTTCATTGAATTTCCACATAAAATATCTTGTGGGGTTTAAAGAAATTAAGACATTGGACATCTTAGTTTGAAACTTTAATCAAAGAGAGTGTTTTTGGTAAAATAAATCCATTAAGCAAAGCTAAGCAAAATGAACTTTCATGTGTGTTGAAAACTCCAAATCCCAAAAGCAAAAATCATTGATTGGAAATCCAAAATGTTCAAATCATTCCTTGGTTAACAAAGGTCTTTAGGAAGCATATGCATGCTCTTCAATACCTAGGTCTTGGAAAATACAAAGTGGTCCTTTTTAGGTTCATCTAGGGATCAAAACAAATCAAACCTCTTTCATCCATCTTTCAAAACATCCAAACATCCATCTCACAAGTCATCTTTTGAAAAACCTTGAAATCATCCTTGAAGTACTAGGCTTTATGACAAACTCAAGCAAACACCAAAATCATTGAGACCAAGTCCTTGAAAAAATTTATCAAAACACCTTTGGTTAGGAGTGTGTGAATGCATCCTTTTGCATATCTTTAGTCAAAGTCATCCAAAATCATCTTGTCTAGCTTAGTGTATGTAGATGAATCCTTCTCCATATACTTAGTGAAACAATCATTTTGTTTGGGTAGGTGTGGGTAGATGCATCCTTCTCCTCACACATATCCAAATCATCATCTTTTGAACACAACTATCCTTTAGATCATTATCAAACATCTTAGGGTCTTTTTGTTCAAAATCCAAAATCAAAATCCAAATCAAGATCAAGGACAAAGTCTCAAAATCCAAAAAATCAAACCAATCAAAAATCCAAAGTCCTAGCATTTCATTCAAGATTTATCAAAAGCCAAAAACAACACCCATAAACATCCATAACATCTATCTTTGAACATCACCATCATATCACCATCACATTTGATCCTAAAAAGCATCCTAAAACTTTCACTTTGGGACATAAAATAGAGATTAATCCAAAGAATCAAGAGATTAATCTCCCATATTCTTGAAGATTGATCCTTGTTTTATGGTTCAAACGAGATCTCAATACAAGAAGAGTATGGAAGCCCACAAAGAAACTCCCGCTTCAAGTGACCTTAGCCAAACAAACGCAGAAATGAATCTCACAGAATCAAGCAATCCATTGATCCCTCATCATCACAAAACCCACACAGAAAAGAAATCAAGGGAAGATACCTCACCTTTGGAATGTCTCATGAAGAAATAGCTGAAATGCTCCAAAATCCGGATAACCATAGAATCATCAACGTCATGATGAGACTCAACCCTTCGTTGTACATGCTTGAACTAGCAAAGCAAGGGGCCAAGTTGCCTTCGGATTTTGATGTGAGCACCATAGTAGAGACATCTTTTCTGCCAATCTCATCCACCATCCCCATTTCAGCTACACCTCCATCCCAAAACGTCACGCAAAACATTCCAAAAACCACGACATCGATTGCTCCAACTCAACCAAATGTCAACAAGGGAAACACATTTCTCAATGAACTTCAATCACATCCCCTTGTGAATAACCAAAACTTGGACGCAAACACCAGAGTGGAACAAAACACCCTCCAAAATTCATTACACCAAAATGTTCCTCTCACTTTACATTATGACCTATCATCAACATCATTTCATGGAGCACCACAAACACCTCTTCTCACGAATTCACAAAAAGAGGGAGACATATTCAGACCAGGGGGCATTTTTAACACCACAACACTCTCGCAAGGATTCACCCCCCTCACATTTCCACCTATCCCACCACTACCATTATCATCCACATCACTCCTTGGCTTGGGATTGCCTCCCCTACCAAACATCAATCAAACCGCTATCCCAACCATGAATCAAAACATTTTGCCAAACGCTCAAAACTTATTGTTGACATCACAAATGACAAACACGCAAGCAATGGCAACATCATCAAACACCCCCACAACATTGCAAAACATGGTCTCTCAAGGGCCAATCACATCAACGATGCCACTTACCACATTAACAACACCATCCACCAATCACACAATCAACACGACAACACCATCCACCAATCACACAATCAACATGACAACACCATCTACTAACCAAATGATCAACACAACCACAACATCATCATTCACCACCACCACAAGCGCCATTCCAAATCCACCACCACCCCCACGCCACCAGCATTCCACCCACATCAAACCAATTGACGCCAACATTGCAACGCCTTCCAAGAGGCTATCAGCAAGTGCAAAAACAAAAAGCCGTTAACGAGGCAGCTCAGGCTGGCATGAAGCTACCAAACCGCACAAAGGCATTACCGGCACAACAAGCACAACAAGCCAAGGCTTTATTGCAACAACAACAACAAGAAATCTAAGTCAGTGACAAGCATTGTAAGTACAAAGAGTCGCTCAAGCACAACTTTTATTGTAACAACAAGACAAGCTAAAGTTTTCTCCAAGCATCAAGCTCAAGCGCTATCAACAAGTACAAGCCTGCT
>VDFB02125425.1:30942-139118 GCA_007258455.2 Sequoia sempervirens | reverse complement strand
AAGGTATTCCATAGGAGTGTTCTTGAAGGATTTGTAGGTGCTAACCCTTGTTTGAGTTTAGTGATTGCAGATTTTTAAAGGCACTCACAAAACTTAGAGATCTTCTTCCCAGTTATGTACGTCATGGGTATGGCCTCCACCCACTTAGTAAAGTACTCCGTTGCGGTTATGATGAATTTGTGGCCGTTAGATGAAGTGGGCATGATTTTTCTAATGAGATCAAGTCCCCACTGTGAAAAGGGCCATGGTGTGACTAGGATGAAGCTCTTGAGTTGGAGCATGGATGAGGTCCCCATGCTTCTGACATTGTAGACACCTTCTGGCATAGTCATGTGCTTCTCATTCCATTGTGGGCCAATAATACCCCATCCTTAGTAGTTTCTTAGCTATGGTTATTCCACTCGAGTGCGAACCACAAATATCGTTATGTACATCAGTTAGAGCGGTTAATGCCTCCTTAGCATTTAAGTAGTGTAGTAGGGTTCCTTTTATGCTCCTACGATATAGGGTATCTCCTACGATGACAAATCTGGATGCCTTTTTGACAAAGGTTCGTTTTAGGTTTGAGGGTAGGTCGGCGGGTATGACTCCTATATGAAGGTACGTGTAAATGTCGTGATACCAAGGATCACCGAGACCAACGATTTCGCACACATATTCTAATTTTGGTACCTCGAATGCAGGCACGAGAAGCTGCTCAATCAGGAATTCATATTTTGGAACGTTGTGGGGGATGCCCAGTAAGGATCCAATTATTACCATGGCATCTACTGCTCTATTGTTGGTTCTAGGAATCTGCTCAAATGTTATTTCAATGAAGGATTCTTTGAGAGTCTCCACCAATTTCTTGTATGGAGTGAGCTTTTCATCCTTTGTTTGATATTCATCATTCACTTTATTTATTACCAATTGAGAGTCTCTGTATACTTTGAGAGCTATAATGTTCCATTGCACTGCTATTCTGAGAACTATGGTTAGAGCCTCATATTTTGCAATGTTATTGGTGCAGGGAAATGCCAATTTGTAGGATCTTGGTATACAATCCCCTTGTGGGGTGATGAAGAAGACACCAACTCCCGATCAATGTTGTGTGTATGATCCATCAAAGTAGAGTTTCTAGTGATCAGCTACATTGAGATTAAAATAGATTCATTGGGAAACTCTGAGATGAGAGGGTTCTCTGAATAGATTGGTGCTTCTGCAAGTTGGTTTGTGATGACTTGGCCTTTGATCGCCTTCCTCTCTACATATTCAATGTCGTATTCTGATAGTATCATCACGCATTTATCCATTCTGCCAGTGAGCATTGCCTTTGATAGTAAGTACTTGAGAGGGTTGATTTTGGCAATGAGCTTTATTTTGTGTGCCAACATGTAGTGTCTGAATTTCTATTATGCAAATAATACTGCGAGGCATGCTTTCTCAATGAATGAATAGTTTAGCTCATGGCCAACCATTTTTCTACTGATGTAATAGATAGCCCTTTCTGTTTCATTTTCGTCATGTTGAGCTAGGAGAGCTCCAAGGGCTGCTGATGTTGATGATATCTAGAGGATCAATGGTTTTCTTGGGATTGGTGGCATTAAGACTGGTGGTGTTAGTAGATATTCTTTGATTTTATTGAATGCCTCTTCACACTTGTTATCCCATTTATACGCTACTCCATTGTGGAGTAGGTGAGAGTATGGGTTCTGTTTGTCCACTAGTTGTGCTATGAATCTTCAGATGGATTGGAGCCTGCCTTGGAGACCTCTCAATTGCTTTAGTGTTTTTGGTGCTTCCATCTTGAGGATTTCTTTTAATTTTGATGGATCTACCTCAATACCCCTCATTGATACTATATATCCTAGCAATTTTCCTAATTGTACACCAAAGACACACTTCTTTGGGTTTAATCTGACTTTGTATTCCTCCAATCTGTCAAAGATGGCACTTAAGGTTGCTATGTGATCTTTTATCTTTCTTGATTTGGCTAAGATATCATCAACATAATCTTCAACTGTCTTATGAATCATGTCATCAAATATTAATGTCATAGCCCTTTGATATGTTGCTCCTGCGTTCTTTAAGCTGAATGGCATCATGTTCCAACAGTAGGTCCCCCATGGGAAAGTGAAAGTCATTTTATGTTGGTCCTTCTTAATTATCATGATTTGATTGTACCCTGAGAATCCATCCATTAGTGACAAAATTTCATGTCTAGTTGTCATGTCTACGATCATGTCAATGTTTGGAAGCGGGAAGTCATCCTTTGGACATGCCTTGTTCAAGTCTCTGAAGTCTATGCAGATTCTAATGCCCCCATCGGGTTTTGAAATAGGTACCAAGTTTTATACCCATTCTGGATAATCTATTGGTTAGATGAATCCTGCATCTAATAGCTTTTTTAGCTCCATTTTGACTAATAGGGCAATCTGAGGGTGCATTTTTTGAAGATTTTGCTTAACAGGCTTTGCTTCTAGATTACTGCTAAGTGGTGTACCATGACCTTTGGATCAAGTCCAGGCATGTTAGCATAGCTCCATGCGAAGTTTATCTGTCTTTCTCTTAGGAAGGCTGCTAGGAGCTCTTGTTCCTCTGACAATAATGATTCCACATAGAATGTGATATGCGAGGCTTCCTCTGTTTCTAGGTTGACCGAATTGCACTTTTCTGCCAAAACTGCTGACTTTTCTTGATGAAGAGCTCGGAATGTAAGATTGAATCCCCCATCCTCAGGTGCCTCAGAGAGGTTTTCACCATTGGATACGTCCTTTATTTTTACTTTTTTCTGGTTGGAGAGTGCCACAGTGTGCTTTTCACTCAAGGACTTAGATATTATTCTTAGTTTTTCATTTTTAGTGACTGAGGGATTCAATCATTTCCCCATAATAAGCATGTGTGTCTAGCTCAATTATAAAACCTGTTTTGTGATCCCCACATGGAATGTTATCCCTTAGTCCCATGAATTCTGCGAGTGCTTCATCGTTTTCAAATGTATCAAGAACTAGTGGTCCTCGTAGGTCGTAGTCGATGAGTTGGGGATAGACTAGGCAGATGTCATGATTTTGATGGTCGGATTCGAAAGATAGGGTACTAATCATGAAAAGAGTGGTATCCTCAAATAACCTAGGTAAGTTGGTTGTGGTATCCTTGTCATCGCTACTACTACAGACGTCGGTTATATCAAATGTAAAGTTATCTATGACACGACCTATAGATACTGGTAGGCATAATTATGCTGGGGTTGGCTGAGGAGGATTATTAACCCTTCTAACTAGAGGACTTCGGCCATGTATGGTTATACTTGGAGGGGTACATCCAAGGCCAAGATTTGTTATTGGTCGTGTCTCTAGCATTATAGGTATTATAAGACCGTTGTCATTTTTCCCAAATCCTTGATTTCTGTTGTAGCCCATTGCAAGCATCATTTGTAGACCCTTGCTTCTATCATCCATTGGTAAATCAATGGATGGTCTCTCATCTTGATATAACATATGAGATGGATATGCCTCAATAACCTCCTAGCCAAGATCTCCCCAACTTGTAAAGTTAGGATAGTCTGTAGGAGACGTTTGGGATGTGGAAGCTTCATTTATTTGCGGACGTCCTTGTGATCTAGGAGATTGTGGTAACTCTCCTACCACAAAAGAATTATTAGGGAGCTTTTAGTTTCCACAACCGTTGTCTTGGCTGATCACCTTGATGTCAGAGATGGTGGGAATGGTGGGAGTGGCGGGTGTCTCTGTCGCAGAAGTGGATGCGAGGGTGGCAAGATCGATGTATGGTGTGGATGGGCCCTCATCATTTTTTGGTACTTGGGGGATTTTATAGTACTTTGCTTGAAGGCTCTTGCAATAGGAGAAAGGTTTGGGATCTCCATGGATGGTTACTTCTTGTCCATCACGTGTGAATTTCACACATTGATGGAAAGTTGACGCTACTGCTTTCATCGCATGAATCCATGGGCGTCCGAGAAGGATGTTATATGGCAAATCAAGGTCCAAGACCTGACAAGTGGTTTCCATGATGGTGGGCCCTACTTGAATAGGGAGTTTGATCATGCCTTGGGACACTCTTTCTTGATCATCATATGCTCTTATGGTGATACCCTTTCCTTTGTCTATAGAATCCTCTGATATTTTCAATTGCTTGATGAGACTGAGAGAACATATATTCAAACCTGCACCTCCATCCACCAAGACCCTTTTGATTTTTCTTTTGTGTACGATGAATTCCAAGTGGAGTGCATAGTTGTGAGATGGTTGAGTGGGGAAATCCTGGTCAGAGAATGTGAGGAGATTTTGCATAATGATATTTCCGACCATAGCTTGGAATTGCTCCACATCGAGATCTGTGAGGACAGTGGATGAAGCTAGCACTTCTTCTAGGATTTTCTTATGAGCTGATGATATTTTTAGCAACTCCATGATGGAGATTTGCACTGGCATTCTCTTGAGTTGATCTAGGACATTGTAGCCATTAGGAACAGATCTAGATACAGGAACTCTGTTTGGTTGGGATGATCCTGCGATGGTGACTTTTCCGCCTCTTGTGGTGACTCCACAATCTTTGGCATGGGCGCCTTTGATGGTGATGACCATGCAGTTTTCATCTAGGGAGGCGACAACAGTTTCATATACATGATTCACATTGGTGCCTTTCCCCTTATTAGTGTTTTTATTATTTCCTTTATTTCCATGATTAGGCATTGGATTCGTGTATATCTTAAGATCTTGGTTTCCCGTAGGTTGTTCCACGTTTATAATCCTTTTATCGATGAGATCTTGAATTATGTTTTTTAATCTCATGCAACTATTCATGGTATGGCCTTTGATTTTGTGGAAGTCACAAAGTTGATTTTCATTATACCAAGTAGGTTTCACATCCGGTTCTTGGTAATTCTCATATGTGGGTGCTTTGATGATTTTTTTTGTCTATCAGCCTCTTCATTATGTCTTCAAGTGGTTCCCCAAGAGCAGTGTATTTTCACTTGGGATAACTCTTATTCCACTGGGGTGGTCCCCTCTAATCATTGAGATTATTGATTCTTGGGTTGTTGTTTGGCTGTTGTATTACGTGATGATTTTTTTGGTGTTGAATTTGGATTTGTGGTGTGGGTGTATTTTGTCATGGGGCACTGATGACCACCTTGGCATCGACGATAACATCATTAGTAACCTTTTTTTTCCTTGCCCACGTGCGAGGTTTATCATTGTAATTGGAGGGTGGGCGGTTTTTGTTGTTTGGGGTATGACGTTGATGCTGCGGGTTGTCATAAGGGCTCGTTCGATGTTGAGCGCCTTGGGGATCAACTGATCATATGTGGTTATCCCTTGAACCTTGATATGAAATGCCAAGAGGCCTTCAAGGTTGGCTATGATGGTGCAAACTTGTTGTTCTTCAGGCATGGTCCACTTGCTCTGATTGGCCTTGGATCGCCATCGTTGTAGGAATGAAGCGAATGATTCACCCTTTCCTTGTTTCAGAGATGAGAGTTCTTCTAGACTAACATCCATTGCAATGTTGCATGCGTAGTTTTTTATGAATGCATCTATAATTTCTTGGAATGTCCTAATGCTTGAAGGTAGGAAACATAACCATTCCATAGCGTGGCCAGCCAAACTCCTAGGAAATAGCCGCATCAGATAAGTATCGTCATATGCGACTTCCATCCAATGAACCTGGAATTCCCTGATGTGATCTTCAAGGTTTCCTGTCCCACGATATTTGTCAAATTTAGGGATCTAAAATCCCTTTGGGAATGGTTTCATCACTAGACTCCTATCAAATGGATAGGGACACAAGTTACTTGGTGTTTTGGTTGTTCACCCTGATTGAAGATCGAGCACTTGTTGCGAGAGCAACCTAATTTGTGTCGTTACGTCATTTTGCGAATCAGGGGGTGGGATGAATGTGTTCTGGGGTGTTTCGATTATGGGTTGGATGGGTGGGTTGGTTGGTGTGTTGTTTGATTGGATTTGTACATTATGTCGAGCTAGATAAGCTTGCACTTGCTGCTGTATGAACAACACTTGTTGTTGTTCTTGTTGTTGTTCCAAGAACGCTTGTTGTTGGGTTGCTAATTCAGCTGCTTCTTGTTGTTCTTGATATTGTTTTAATGCTTGCTGATATGCTTGCAATTGTGCTTGTTGTTGTTGTGCAAGAAGTTGTGCTTGTGCTCGCACTTGTTGTGCTTGACATTGAGCTTGCACTTGAGCTTGAGCTTGTGCTTACGCTTTGGCTTGTGCTTGTGTTGCTTGTTGTTGCAATAGAATTTGTGCTTGAGCATCCTTTTGTGCTTTCAATGCGGCTTGGGCTACCTGAGCGGCTTGAGCAGCTTCTTGTTGTTGTTGTTGCAATAATGCTTGGGCTTGAGCAGCCTGTTGCGCTTGTAATGCGGCTTGGGCTGCCTGGGCAGCTTGTGCAACTTGAGCGGCTTGTTGAGTAGCTAGTTGTACGAATTTTTGTTTTTTCACTTGTTGGAATCCCCTTTGAAAATCAGCTTGCAATGTCGCATTATATTGGCTTGATGTGTTGGAAGTTGGTGTTGGTGGGGGTGGTGGTGGATTTGGAATGGTGTTTGTGAAGGTGGTGAGTGGTAATGTCGTGTTGGTAGTTAAAGTGGTGGATGATGTTGTTAGAGTGTTGGATGGTTTTTTCGATGTGGTTGTCCCTTGGGAGACCATGCTTTGGGATGTTATGGGGGTGTTTGATGTTGCAATTTTTTGTGCATTTTTCGTCTATTTTTGCGATGTCGACGACAAGTTTTGCGTGATGTTGGTTTGATTGACACTTGGTAGAGGGGGAAGCCCTAAGCCAAGGAGTGATGTGGATGATGATGGTAATGGTGGAAGAGGTGGAAATGTGAGGGGGGAAGGTCCTTGAGAAAATGTTGTGGTGCCAAAAATTCCCCCAGGTCCGAACATGTCTCCCTCCTCTTTCGAATTTGTGAGGAGAGGTGTTTGAGGTGTTGTGCAGAAGAATGATGATGATGGATCATGATGGAAAGTGAGAGGAACATTCTTGTGTAATGCATTTTGGGGTATGTTTTGTTCCAATATGGTGTTTGCATCCAAGTCTTGATAATTAACAAGGGGGTGTGTTTTGATAGCATTAGAAAATGCATTTCCCTTATTAACATTGGGTTGGGTTGGAGCAAAAGATGTTGTGATTTACGAAATGTTTTGTGTGATGTTTTGGGATGGGGGTGTGGATGAGATGGGAAGTGTGGATGAGATTAGAGGCATGCCCTCCAAAGATGGTTCTATTATTGACCTTGTGTCAAAATCATATGGTAATTTTCCCCCTTGTTTTGCTAGTTCTAGCATGTACAATGAAGGGTTAAGTCTCATCATGATATTGATGATCTTATGGTTTTCCATATTTTGAAGCATTTCAGTTATTTTGTCGTGTGACATCCCAAAGGTAAGGTCTTCTCCTTGATTTTCCTCTTGTGGGATTTGTGATGATGATATGATCAAAGGGTTGTTTGATTTGACAGGATTCATTTATGCGTTTGTTTGGCTAAGATCACTTGAGGCGGGTGTTTCTTTGTTGGCTTCCATGCTCTTCTTGTATTGAGATCTAGTTTGAACCATAAAACAAGGATCAATATTCAAGAATAGGGGAGATGAATCTCTTAATTCCTTGGTTTGATCTTTGGTTTATGCACCAAAATAGAAATTTTTAGGATATCTTAAGGATCAAAAGGTGATATGGTGATGATGAAAGAGATGGATGATATAGACGTTTTGGTCTTTTGATAAAATCTTGAGGGAGATGCTAGGCTTTTTAGGATTTGTGGATATGTTTCGGATTTGGATTTGGATTTTGAAAAAATAGACCCTAAGATGTTTGGATGATTATCTAAGGGTATATTTTCTCAAATGATGATAATTTGAATGTGTAGGGAGAAGGATGCATCTACTCACACTTATTCAAACAAAATGATAATTTAACTAGGCACATGAAGAAGGATGCATCTTCATATACCTAGCTAAACAAGATGGTTTGATAACTTTGAATAAGTATATGCAAAAGGATGCATCTACACATACCTAGCCAAAGGTGATTTGATAATGATTTCAAGGGTTTAGTCCCAATGTTTTGATGATTTTGATTTTTTCCAAAAAGCCTAGCATGAAGGATATGTTCAAGATTTCTCCAAAAGCTGATGGTGAGATGATGTTTGTTTTGATGTTTGAAGGATGGGTGAAAAGAGATTTTGATTTTCTTTTGATCCTAAGATGGACCAAAAAAAGACTCTTTGTTTTCCTAGACCTAGGTATTGAAGAACATGCAACACTTCTATAGTGATTCCATTTGTGCGTACATTTTTTGGATTTTGAACCAATGGATTTTTCTTTTAGGATCTGGAATTTTTGAGAATCGTGAGGTTTTCAACACACATGAAAGTTCATTTTTCTTAGCTTTGTTTAATGGCTTTATTTTACCAAAAACACTTTCTTTGATTAGGTTTTCCAAACTAGATGTCTAGTGTTTTAATCTCTTCTCATCCCACAAAGTGTATCATGTGGAAATCGAGGAAATCAAAGCAAAAGTTACCTATTGTTTACTTTAGTAGGAGAAAATTGAGATGAAATCCAAATGCCTAGAAACCACTAAAGATATGAATCCCAAGGGCAAGCAAGGGCATGTGAATTCGTTCAAGAATATTTTCTTCTCCTAAAGGGTTTGAAATTTGGATGATGTTCAAGTGTTTGTTTCATGATGTTTTCGATCAAGCAATGTGTTTTGGAAACCAAGTACAACCCTATGGATGTGAAAGACAATATTTGTTGGATTCCCACTTGGACAAGTCCAGCTACGCTTATCTTTAGCAAATGGTTAGATGCTTGACCCCACTGGCTCCCCTCCACAGCTCATTAACGTCAATCGGGGCAGCAAAACATCAACACCCATGAAACTCCCATGGCATGCTTTCCATCTCTACTAAAAGACCGTAAAAGTGTCGGGTGGCTTCAAAACGACCGTTTTTGCACCAACAAATAGATTAAGGATTTTGGAAAATTCTAGAACATGGGTTTTAATAAGGACTTTCCATTCGTGGAGATTGACCCATACGACAAGAGTGCTTGTCAGAATCAACCACGTGATATTGGTGTTTACTCCAATACCCACATTTATACCCCGGTTGGAAATACTCTTGGCTTTAGAGTGTTACTAGTTGAGTCGTTCCCTTGGGTGAGTACTTTTTCCATAAGGCAGGCCCTCTAAGATAAACAAAAGCGAGTAAAAAACAATATCCGTAACTCAATCAATCTTTGTTGGCAACAAAGAGAGAATCTACGCGATAATGCCCCCACTCACACTCGCACAAGATTTTGTTCAATTTTAAACCCAAATCAAAGTGTGGAGGTGATTGCTTTATCTCAACCTAAAATCATGAAAAAGTCCTTTCGATTCTCAAGATCGCTATAAAGCGCGAGAGAAGCGCATACATCCTTTTTCAATGAGGTTAGTTCAAGTAAGCCCTCACGAAAACAAAGTTGCACTTGTTCTTTTTAAATCCACAAAGCAAAATGTGAGTTATTTTTAAGCACCAAAAGACAAGTGAGAGATACTTTGCTCAATTGTTAACCAAAGAAACGAAATCTAGTAAGTTGCATTCCTAATGTTCATTTTAGCCTTTGCAAGAAGAAATTGAAAAGATTCTTTTTAAACCCAAATGACATTAGTGTTCTAAGAAAGAAAAGATAACAATTTCTTGAAGAAGTTTTAAACAAACACTAAAGTGTTTAAAAACACTTTGATTTTGTAAGATATCCTTATCATGCTTCTTCCTCTTTTCGTTTTCAATTCTAACCTACAAGAGAGAAAAACAAGTCAGATTCTGCTAAATACAGAGATTAAAAAGCAGAAACCAGAAGACAAATTGATCATTAATCAAAAAGCACGTGCTAAATTTTATTTCCACTTTTTACTCCCTCCCAGCGGCGCAACCTATGACTGCATCGAAGTTTGATTTCCCAGCAATGCTCCTACAATGCCGCTTACCAGTCAGCATTGCTCTGTGTCATGGACAACAAGCTCAACTGCGTCGCCCTTTTTCCCATTGTTGCAATCTGGTATTTTTTCTTAAAATTCCTATGAGTCAAACAGTCAAGCGGCGGAATTAGAAATTCAAATTTTTGGGCGGGAAGACTCCAGCGTCACAATTTGAGTTTCCAGTGGTGCTATATGGTGATGTTGAAGAGTCAGTCATGCTAAAATAGCGACGTTGAGCTCTCAGTGTTGGAATTTTTTTGTGTATGAACAAAAACGTGAAAAATTGTGAGAAAAATTATTATAAATGATATCCAACCCTCCTTCTAGCACCAAATGTGTGAACCCCAATGCGAATACCTACAAAACACAATGAATAAACACATTAGTTAATCAATTGCAAGCATGAACAAGGATTCCCCATGAAATCCATTTACAACACCCAAATTAGGAATAAAATAGTGAAAAACACAATGGAAATGACAAAACAAAGATTGAATCCTAATTAAAATAGCAAACACATGATCCCATGGGGGAATTGGTCCAAATTTGATGTGAAAATTGGCCCTTTCCCAATTCCTAAGATACAAGCTTGATATGTTGATGATGATTGATCCACTTTGTTGATGAAGGATGAGAGCTCCAAGCCAAAATCTGCAAAAAACCTAACTAAGAACTCAAGATTGATGGATGGAAATGGCTAAATATTTTTGCATAATAACTTTGCATAATTTGTGGATGCTCAAATGAGGATATGAACTCTTTATTTATAGAATTCCAAGATGGATGAATGTCCAAATTTGAGCAATGTGGGACTAACATTCATCCAATGGAAAAATTCCACTTGTCAATCTATGAGTGGATGGAGGATGTGCAAGATTTGAGAATTGTGCCAATAAATGCATATTTTTGAATTTCAAATTTGTTGAAATGACTTGCAAGAGGAAGGGAAAATGCAATAAATGCCACTTGGCTCAAGGAAAAGGACATGTAAGATGAATTTATTGCCTTGTTGGATGTACATGTTGACTTGGAATTTTTGAATTCAAATTTTGAGAATATTCCAAAAGATGCCTTGTGAGGAAAATAGAGATTTAATAAATGAATTAAATCTATTTTCATGTGCAACTTGCAAAATCTAGAGGATGGACATGATAAGAGACAAATTAATCAAGGTCAATTAATTTAATAGGAGATTAGATGATGTGACTTATTTGACTTAGATTTTAGGATTTATTTAAATCAAATAATGAGAAGAATGTGATAAGAGATTAATCAAATAAAGATTTTGATTTATTTAATTAAAAGAGATTATGTTAGATTAAATTAAATAAGGTTTTAATTTATTTAATTTAATAGATAGACTTAAGAGATTTAATCAAATAAAATTGATTATTTAATTAAATAGGGATAATTAGATCAGATGATTGATTTAATTAACAAAAGAGAGTGACTTAATTAGATAAAATGATTTATTTAATTAAGAGAGGAATATTGATGAATTTAATCAGATAAGGGGATTTGATTAAATGGTTAGACTGAGGGATGATTCAGGATGAAACGATGTTAGTAGTCAGGATCAGATGCACAATGTCAATCGGTATATTTTACGTGTCTACATTTTGCCCCTCTTTGAAGCAATGCACTTGTTGCGTTGGTTCAAACAATAAACGATCTCGATCAAAGCCAAAAAAAATTGTTATTCAAAATCTTACCCCACTGCTGTCTGGAAAGAGAAAACATGCCAATATAATGCCCCTTAAGAGATTGGACGAAAACTTCAATTTTTGGGTGATCTCGTGAAAAAAAGAGGACAAAGTGCTCGACAGGTCCAAAAAGACTCCAGGAGGCCAAAAACGTGTCTAAACATAATAAAACGATATAAAATAGGCCTCAACTGGTCAAAACAGGTTCGAGGGTCCAAAACCCTAGCAGGACAGCCAATTAGGGTGAAAAAACCCTAATTTTCAAGCTTAAAAGGGACCGGAGGGGTCACGTTCAAGTCATTTTCAAACACTTCCAATTGCAACCTCGAGATTTGAGCTCTAACCTCCTGACGATATGGCGCAACAACAACTTCCCCTACACATTTATGATTGTGTTCGGACGTACTAGCAGCCACCTGGCATCGGGGCACCGGTAAGTGACCCTTGAGTTTTTTTTTCATTTAATGCTTTTAAAGATCGGTCAGTCTGCAGCGGTGCTATATAGCTCCGCTTGGAAATCAAACTACGCGGCTTGGTGTTAAATAGTGTCGCGGTGGTGCAGTTAAGAGTTTGAAAACTCTAACACTGAGCTCAGGGTTGGTGGGGGGATTTGCAAAGTGCGACGCGGTGGTCCTAGATTTGCTCGAAGTGCACCATAGAAGAGAAAGTGCACCGCAGCGATGCCATTTTGGTCATTTAGGCCCTAGCGTCAAAGTTTGATTAGAAATGAAACTGTGATGCCTTCATGGGTTGCACTGCTGGAAAGGTTTTTTGAACGTCCAGCGAAGAATTTTTCAAATTTTTTAACATGGTGACCTTCATTGATGCAGGACGTGGCGAGGGAGCTCTACTCTCGAGAGCATAGGTCATGGATTTGTTTGGCTATTTGCGAGACCTGAGCAACAAGGACTAGGATCGACTTTGGATTGTGGGGTTATGGTACATTGCATATGCAACACCCATTCACACTCACCTAGGGATGCTATCAGCGCTGGCTAAGAGATGGCACAATGAGACCTCTTCATTTCATCTTCCCACTAGCGAGGCCACCGTCACCTTAGAGGACGTTTGGCGTATTTTGAGATTGTCGATTCATGGTCGGCGCGTGATTTTTGACATGGACGAGGGGTGCGAGGCTTGCCACAGAGTCCTCAACACATATGAGATTATTTTTTACGAAGGGCAGATAGAGCTCTAGTGGCACAGGATCCTGGCACCTCCATACTGCTGGGTGATTGCATCCATCATTTCGGGTCTCGTTCTCCCACTTGAATAGATGAAGAGGATAAGGTAGCTTTAGAACCCCCAGGCTAATTATAAAATCATCAAAAAGAAATCACATATGCTAATGTTATGAATGCACAAGTTTCCATTATATCTCCCTTGATTATTGGACCTCTAAAAAATATATTTGGACCCCCAAGAGTCCTCTAATCATTGGACCACCTAAGATTCCTTTTGAACCTCCTAAGAGGCCTTTAGTTATTGGACCTCCTAAGCCACTTCTTATCATAGGACCGCCTCAAGACAAACCAAAACCTCCAGGCACTATCTTGAATTTTGCAAGGAAACTCATTAGTAACAATGTTTTGCAAAAACCAAGTTATAATATTGTTGCTCATACATATAACACAAGGAATAATAGGAAACCACAAACCATTCCTACATCAATACCACTTCCATAACCCATTTTCCCTATTTCTCCTTGTTTACCTTGGCATAGTGGAAAGGAGTATGATATTGTTGAAAAAAATTGTAACACTCTTGCTAAGATATCCTTGTGGGATTTTATTCAAGAATCACCTCTTTACTACATCATGCTACAAAATTCTTTACAACAAGTTTTTATCCCTCCTAGTGCACAACCAAATGATGTGGCAACTTGGATTGAGAATATAAATAAGCCTAATTTAGACATTTTCTTTCATCAAAGTGAATTATCTTATTTAGAAATGCAAAAAAAATGATGCTTGGATGATAGTGGCTAGTATTAATAATGGTAATCATAAGCTTGGAATTAATCATACTCTCACTGATAATGGTTCAACACTCAATTTTTTTTGTGTAAACCTTTTGGAAAAAATTGGAGTGGGCAACACTAAAATTCAACCAGATGAGTCATCTATTCATGTTTTTTATAATGTGGGAAAAATACCGTTTATGTGATCACATTTCATGTTCAATTTGGTAGGGTTACTTTACAAACTCCTATCCATGTCATGCCCAATGATCTTTCATATAATCTTCTCTTTGGAATACCATGGATTCATGTAATGAATGCAATGCCTTCAATGTTGCATCGTTTACTGAAATACACTTACAACAACAAGCTCTACACAGTAAAAGATGATCTTGAACCTAAGAGTTTTTAAAAAATTGAACTGAGAATGACAAATCCTCTTACAACATTGACACCAACTACAAAAGTGTAACCCATGCAAGATGAAGAGAAAGAGAAGTTTTTTTCATCACTCACAAAACTATTGGACGATGATTGGGGTTCCTTAGATTTTACACAAGTACATTCATGGGAGTACAAGATTATACAAAAATTAGAAAAATAGAAAGAATTTTCCATAATATCAACACAATCTAAGTCATCAATAATATGTGAGTCTACAAATTTTAGCAAAGAGGAGGAAAAAACAATTTTTACATCCACATATGATGAGTGTGATCATGAGAAACCACCTTCTTCAAAAGAAATGAAAAAAATTTATGGAAGGGTTTATGAACTTTTGAAACAAGTTGGCTATAATGGAAAATGATGTGGGGTTAAGGAACAAGGTATATGTGTCCCTATCAAACCTAGCATGCAAGAACAAACAAGAGGTCTTGGTTATTGTCCTTCGAAAGAAATGAAAGCAACACGAAAGAAATGAAAGCATCAAAGAAACCTTCACTTAATATCAATGTCATCACAAAAAACACTCCTAGGAAAAATATACATCATGGTCATGATGTTGCTTCATCTTTAAACACATGTTTTAGTAAGGATTGGGGTTCATTAGATTTTACACCCTCCTTTTTGGGAGAGTACAAAATCTCACAATCTAAATCTAAAGAGTCTTGTGTATGTATGACACCTTCTAGTAAGCAAGAAAGATCTCTTTCACAAAAGAGGAATATCTTCTACTATTGATCAAGAGACTATCTTGTCGAGGCTTCTCAAACCCCACTTGATTACTCTTCCTCCAAGAGAATGAAAGAAATTCTAAAATAAAAGCTCATTTTTTGCATATCATCGTGTATGGTCATTCAACTAATGAATGCAATGCTTTGAGTAATAACATTCAACATCTTAAGGATTTTGGTGCTCTTCCTTGTGTTTATGCACCTACTTCCTCTAATTGATAATGATTTTCATCCTATCATGTTGCTCATCACTATGTGGCATTGCTAGCTTTATGTGTTTTGCTCATTGACATTAATGGTGTTACAATCTTAAGTCCAACTATATTTATCTTGGACAAAACATGATAGTCATTGGTGGTTGTCTTTGTCTCTAACTTGGGGGGCAAGGATAACCATTTTTTTGAAGCTGCACATTATTTTTAGGGATCCCCTCTTCCCCTCTTTCTACTTAAAATACCAACATAGCAAGTATGATGACATTTTAATTGTGGGACATATAGTCCCCTCCTCATTGTTTGCATATTCCCTTCTTAGTGATGATAGCATAAATCTCCTAGAAAGTATGATCTTTTCATTGGCATTCAGATTTCTTGCTTCACTTTGTTCACAGAGGTTGAACGTAGTGTAGCATTAGCATAACATCTTGATCATGTTGTGGCACCTTAAATCAAAGTTATCAAGGAGTATAAATTTTGGTATGGTTGATGTATGGAAGACCTGTAGACCTGGTGTGACTTTTCCATCTACCACATTATTATGAGTTCACACCTTGTAGACCAAGTGTGTGTTTCTCATCTAGCCTTGGAGGCTCATCTAGTGTATACTAGACTACACTAGACCATGTGAGTGTATTTTCATGGCTACGGAGCATAACACAATTTTCTTGCCAATGGATCCATGTGATCATATTTGATGAACATGGCATAATGAAACTTGTTGGTTCATCCCTTTTGCATTAGCTTTAACTTTGCATTCTTGTGTATCTTATCTTGCTACACGTATCTTATACATATTGTGTGTCCATTTGACCTTATGTTGGTTTTTTATAGGATCTTTGATCCTAGGGGCTTGACTATCTCCTTGATCTTTTTCATCCTATCTTTCCAACATTTGTAAACTTGGACCTCTCTTGACACATATTTGTCTACTTTAGTGTGAATTTGAGCATAAGCTCATACTCTCACTAATGTAGGGGCTAAATGTAGTGTAGGAGATTATATACCTTTACAATTTCACACTTTTTTTGGGTCCCTTAATTAATTGTACTTAATTAAGCTTCTAATTTTCCAAATTATACATTCCAAAGCCCTATTTTTCTTGTTTTCCGAAAGGGAAACCTATATTTAATTAATACAATTAATATTTTAAACACCCTGAAATGAATGTGTCCTAGACTTTTGGGCCAGGACCCATTCACCCAAGGGTGAATGGGTCCTCCTTAGGTCCTAGGTCCCAAATTTGAATATGTTTTAGTTGTATTTTAATGATTCAAATTTCATATGCAATTATCGGCTTTTGGAATCTATTTTTTGAGAAATTAGATAAACACCTATAAATACATAGTCTTTTTATCATTTTTAATCTAAGGAGAATTAAGAAACATTATCAAGACTTCATATGAGCAAACATTATTTTCAAGAGCATTCAAGAGTGGGTTTTTTAGTCATTTGTTGCAACATTCAAGATGTTATCATCATGTTCAAGCATATAATTGTTCATGTCATCTTGTGAAGGCTAATATGCATTGTTGATCCTAAAGCATCCAAGCATTCAAGTATCCAATAAATAAATAAAAGAAAGATCTAATTCCTTGGAGGGATGTGTTTGATCTCAATCCTCTAAGGGAAGTCATTAAAGGTTTGGTGAGTTGTAGCAAGAAAGTGTTCATTCATCATTACTTGCATTTATCAATTATCATTATCATTCTATCAAGGTTTAATTACCAAACATGGGGTTTTACTAAGGCAAATCCCCATTCAAACCAAACAATATTTCTTCTCTTTGCATGTGCAAATTACAGGTGAAAGAAGGATTGAAGAGATCTTGAAGATAAATTTTGCAACATTGCATATGTTATCACCATTGTTGTCAAGCCACGAAAACTCAATTATAGATTTTATTTCTGAAATTTTGATAGTGGAACCTATGTCTAACTAAAGCTAAGATCCAGTACTAGAGGATTGTTAAAGATTTTTCTGGATACCCTATCTAGGACCCATTCACCCTAGGATAAACTTATCCTTTATCAGTGCTCAAAATATAATTTTTATGCCAAGTACATGTGTCGACACCCTTCTCAGATCTTCTTGGAAACTATCAATTTGATTTATGTAGCTTTGGGAAATTTCATTTCATCATTTAGAGCATATTATTCACTAGGTTTAGTTGCATCAAATCATTTCCATTTAATTCCAAATCCTATTGTCCTAAGAAACCTAGAGATTTTGGTTTGATTGGCTCACCTTAGGGTTGAAAGTCAATATTTACACCTTGTAATCTCTTAGTTTCAATGAAATTTGGGGAAGAGGGACATCATTAGTTCCTTAGTTCTTTGTGTGAAGGACCTAGGACACCCCATTTTGGATCACCCATTTTCCCACCATTTCAACGTGATGTATGTTTTTGGGCTGACTTTGTTATGTGCTACATGTTCCCCTTTTGTTGGCTTGGGTTGATGTGTGCTAGCATGTGTTTTGTTTGGATTATATTAGAATATGTAATTAGATTGTTTGTGGTCCTCTCTATCTTTTGGATAAGACAACATTATGTTTTTGTGGACAACTTGTTGATGTCATTATTTGTATTCTTTTTTGGCCAACCTAATTGATGTTTTGAGATCTTGCAGATGATATAAATGAAATAAAATTTTAGTTGCAATATGTGTTGTGTGGTAGTGATGTTCAAAGATGAATTGAAGAGGTACGTTGTGAAAAGAGAAGAGAAATGACCTTTAATGCCTCAATCAGTAGAGTGTATTATTGAAAAATATTGTAATTCTTAATGTAGACATCCAAATTTGGACACTTAATTTATCCAAATTTATCACTTTTTCTAAACATCCTCTTATGAGTTAATTAAGTAATATTACTATTATTCTGCAAATCCTAAGGTATTTAATACCTTACTCTCCTTAAATCCTCTTTTCATCAAATAAATTAAATAAATATTACATTTATTTAATTTCTCACATGTCATTTTCATCTAATCCTAATCCATTTCCTAATCTCTTCATTAAGGATGTGCATATGCCTAATCTTGATTAGGATGTGTCACATCCTCCAACTTTTGCAAGTTGGCTTTAATCCTAATTAACCCCTAATTATCCTCTAATTATTGATTAGTCAAACCTAATTAGTACCTTGGTCAACTCTTCCCCCAAGGAATTTTTAATTCCTTTTTATTTATCCTAGATTCCCTCTTTTATATGTGAATTTTTAATTCACATTCCATCCTTCCAAGGCTTCTAGAACCTTGGACTTGTCACAATCTCCACATGTGACCAAGTCCCACCTTTTTGGAGCCCACCTTTTACCCTCTAGATCATCCTAGGAATGTGAATTTTTAATTCACATTTATATCCCCAACCACCTTTCCTTTTCCCATGTAGATTTTTGAGGAATTCCAAAATTCCTCAAATGTCCCTTTCACTCCCACTTGGGGACAAGGAATCCCTTTTTGAGGAAATCTTCTCACTCCCCAAGGTGCTTGTCCTTCCTCCACCTCATGTACCTTTTGACACCTCACTACCTCATGCCCCTTAGCCACTTCACCATCCACATGTCAAGATGTGAGGGCTTGTGGGTTCTCAACCCACCATAGCCCTTCATCTTGGCCTTGTTGGATGCATCTTGACCGTTGAATTCTCTAGAGAATTCAAATTCTCCTATAAATACCCCCTCCTCAAGGGCATTTTCAACACTTTGGATTTGAGCAACCTTATGCTGCCAATTTGCATTCTCAAACACTTAGATTTGATAACTACATGCTGCCAATTTGCATTCTCAATCATCCACTATCATCTAGCCATTCATTCTAATCATTTTGCACATACAATCTTGCATTTAGTCACTCAAGAAAATCATCTAAGACACACAATCATTCAAGCAAGGGCCAATCAAAGAGACATCAACAGCAAAGGAAGGTGAAATCGTTTGTGTATTGTTTTGTCCATTTTCCTTCTTGTTTTATCACTCTTTTAGGCTAATCTTGAAGTGTCCTTAGTCTTTTATCACTTGCATTTTTAAGTTATTTTGCACGTTAGAGCGGGATAAAATTGTAGGTTCACACTTAAATCTTCATGTATCTTACTATGAGATAGTGAATCTCATCAGGTCATTGTAATTTGTATATTACCCTAGGGTTTTGTGCCTTGTTACTACAAGTCCCTTATATCTTTCCCTAATGTTGTCTAACTTAGTTTGAAATTCCATAGGAAGTGAGCCTTAAAAAACATTGTAATTTTTGTAAGCAGTGAGATTCATATATTGTGAGTTAACTCTCACCATGGTTTTCCCTTCTTGGGTTTTCCACAAAAATATAGTGTTATCTTGTGTATGTGTCTTCATTGTCTTATCTTTCACTGTTATTGATTTGAGTAAGTTCTGCAAATTTGGTTAAGGGATTTTTATCTTGTCAATAGTTTGATTTTGCATATTGTTGAAGGGTTTAAGGTCTAAAAGGGTTTAAGTTTTTGTATATATTGATTCACCCCCCATTCTCAGTATTCAAGTGTGTTCAAACATTGGTATCAGATCCAAGTTCCTCTAAAGAAGCTTAACTGGCTGAGGAAAGATCTAGAATCTCACATGATGGAGATTAAAATGTTCCTAGGTTTGATGGGACAAATTACACCTTTTGTAAGTTGGGAATGGAAGGCCATCTAAACTCTCTATGGTTTGGTGTTTGGAAATCTTTCAAGGATGGTTATACTGCTCCTGCTATAGCTCTAACAGATCTGGATAACATTAACTTGTATGATAACAATTCCAAGGAAAAGAATGCTATCACGTGTGGGTTAGCTGATTCCGAACTTCTAAAGGTGATGAGTTGCAATTCTACTAAGGATATATGGGAAAAGTTGAGAAGCATTTATGAAGGAGATAATAAAGTAAAGAAAGACAAGATGCAAATCTTTAAGATTATATTTGAAACCCTAAGGGTGATAGAGGAAAAATAAATTTATATTTATATCTTTCAGGTGGATGAAGTAGTTACTAGAATAAGAGGTTTTGATGGAGAAGTGAAAGAAGATGAGATTATGAAGAAAATTTTGAGATCTCTCCCTAAAAATTATAGTCATAAAGTATCTACTATTGAAGAGTCTAAGGACTTGGATAATTACTCAGTAGATGAAATGTTCAGTGCTCTCACAACCTTTGAAATGAGATAATTTGACACAGATGTTTCAAAGAAGGAAGAAACACCCAAAACCAATAAAAAGATAGAAGATGAAGTAGCTAATCAAGATGATGACTTTGATGAGATTGAAGAAAAATTTGTAATATAATTGAAGAAAGGAACCAAAAAATACAAAGGTATGTTACATTTCAAGTGTTTCAATTGTGGGATGATTAGTCATTTTGCATCTAAATGTCCTTATAAAGAATCATATGATGTTAACAAAAGAGATAAGTTCAAAAGGAGTTTCAATTCCAAGTAGAGCATTTTTTCCTCAGAAGATGAGGATAATGATTCAAACGATGATACCCTATTCATAGCTCTAAAAGTCAAAAAGGGTGATATTGGAAAATGTAAGAGGTCCAGTACATTGCAGGTTGACAAAAATAATGAAATATATATGGTTGTGTAGACTACCTTTCATGCAAAATAAGAATAAAATGCTTTGGTGATTGATAGTGGTTGCTCTAACCACATGACTAGTGATAAAGGAAAGTTTATCAATCCTAAGAAGATTAATGGTGGAGCTGTTAAGTTTGGTGGTGATGAGTCACCACAAATCTATGGAAAGGGTGCTATAACAATTGATTGAAAGAGCGGGACTAAGGATGTCCTCTATGTCAAAGGTCTTAAGCATAATATTCTCAATGTCAGTCAGATGTGCGGCAAAGGATACAATCTTAAATTTCATGCCAACGGTTGTGAGATCAGAAAGGTAGCGTCCAAAAGAATATAGTTGTTGAAGTTACAAGGACAAATGGAAATTTCTATCATATAAAGGAGGAAAAGGGAAGAATTTTCTTATTGGCTCAATCTGGTGAATGTTGGCTATGGCACAAATTAATGGGACACATCAAATTTTACAATATGGTAAAGATAAATTCTACTCATGCAATTACAGAAATTACTAAGATAACTAAGGCTACAAACACATTCTGCAAGGAGTGTCAAATGGGAAAGAAAATAAAGACAAATTTCAAAAGCAAGGGGTTCTCTGGTATAATGCATTAGAGTTGATTTGTATTAACCTATGCAGACCTGAAAGAGAAGGATTCAACAAGGTGAAAGTTATTTCATGTTTCTTATTGATGATTACACTAGGATGACTTGGATTACATTTCTAAGAGATAAATCAAAAGCTTTTGATAAGTTTAATATTTTCAAATAAAAAGTGGAGAATGAAATGGATGCTAAGATCAAATGATTAAGATTTAATAGAGGAGATGAATTTAGTTCAAATGAATTTGAAATTTTTTGTGAAGATCATGGTATTAGGAGACATCTTTCTACTCCTAGAACCCCTCAATAGAATGTGGTAGTGGAAAGGAAGAATAGGACTATCCAATAGATGGCTAGGGATATGATGAAAGATGTTGATCTTCCTGATATGTATTGAAAGGAAGAAGTTCACACCGATTTCTACTTGCTTAACAAAGTATAGTTGAGGGTCAATCGCACTAAGACCCCTTATGAGCTATGGCATGGTAGGATTCCCACTATTAGATACTTTAGGATCTTTGGCAATAGATGTATATCAGAAGAGATGAAGAAGACCTTAGAAAGTTTGATTCAAGGTGTGATGAAGCGATCTTTCTTGGTTACTGAACAAAACGTAAGGCCTATAGATGCTACAACAAGAGATTGGGAAAGATGATTGAAAACACAAATGTTAAGGTAGATAAATATTTGTGTTAGGTATCACAAAAACCAATGGTTTGCAGATATGATATACCTCCTTGGATTGAAGAAGAAGAGGAAGAAGAAGAAGAAGAGAAAGAAGAGAAGGAACTACAACTAGTGAAGGCTCCCAAGACTCCAAAAAAGTATTTTCAAAGGAACCATTCATTAGATCAGATTATTAGAGACAAAAATGAAGGTGTGCTAACCAGGAGAAGGTTTGCAAAAGCAAGTGAGAAAGTGAACTTGTGTTTATTGTCAAAGGTATATCCCAAGAACGTTGCTAATGCTAGAAAAGATGATGGTTGGATAAAGGAAATGGAAGAAGAATTGGATTAGATAAAAAGGAATCAAACATGGGAATTTGTTCCTAGAACAACTGATAAGAATGTTATAGGAACAAAGTGCATTTTTTAGAACAAGTTGAATGAAGATGGTGAAGTTGTGAGGAATAAAGCAAGATTGGTATGTAAGGGTTATTCACAAGTTGAAGGTATTGATTTTGATGAGACTTTTTCTCTAGTAGCCAGAATGGATGCAATAAGAATGTTTCTTGCCTTTACTTCATACAAGAATTTCAAATTATATTAGATGGATGTCAAGTCAGCCTTCTTGAATGGTGGTTTAGAGGAAGAAGTTAACATTGAGTAACAAGATGGTTTCTAGTTATCGTAAGATCTAGATATGGTGTGTAGACTTAACAAAGCTTTGTATGGACTCAAGAAAGCTCCTAGAGCTTGGTATGCTTGGTTGGATGAGTACTTACTTCAACAAGGATTCAAGAAAGGTACAATAGATAGTAATTTTTATATTAAGGTTTCGGAAGACAAGTTATTAATTGTGGTTGTATATGTTGATGACATCACCTTTGGTGGAGATGATGATATGTGTAAGAGGTTTGCAGAAGAGATGCAAAAATATTTTTATATGTCTATTATTGGTGGGTTATCTTTCTTCCTTGGGCTTCAAATTCCTCTGCTAGATGATGGTATCTCTATTTCTCTTGCTAAGTATGTAAAGGAGAAGTCCAAAAAGTTTGGCATGGAGGATTCCAAACCAATCATTACCCCTATGGTTATTGGTTTTCATTTAAGAAAGGCTGATAAGTCTTTGGAGGTGGATCAGACTCTTTATAGGTCTATGATTGCAGGTTTTTTGTACTTGACTAATTCTAGACCTAATATTATGCATACAATATGTTTGGCTACTAGATATCAAGCTAATCCTAAGAAAACTCATGAGAAAGCATTGAAAAGAATATCCAGATACTTAAAGGGAACTCCAAATTATGCTATGTTGTATAAGAAGGATGATAATTTTTCTTTGAGTGCTTATATTGATGTTGATTGGGTAGGATGTGTGGATGACAAAAGAAGCACTAGTGGAAGTGCATTTTTCTTGGGAAACATATTGGTATCTTGGTTCATTAAAAATAAGGACTAAATTTCCTTATCCACAACAAAAGCTAAATATATTGCTACAACATATTGTTGCACCCAAGTGCTTTGGATGAAGAAAAATTTGAAGGATATAAAGGTTGTATATGATAAACCCATTCTAATATTGTCTAATAATACCACTGCAATTAACATTTTCAAGAATCTGGTGATGCATTCAAGAACCAAACACATTTCTATCTAGTATCACTTTATAAGGGAGAATGTAGCAAAGAAATAAATCACAATGGGGTATGTTCCTACTAAGGATTAAATTGTAGATATCTTCACTAAAGCGCTTTCAAAGAATACTTTTGAGTATCTTCAGTAGAAGTTAGGGGTTGTTGCACCTTATTTTTCCAACTAGATGCATATATGGTGCATCTATCTAGGGGATAAATTAATTTCATATCATTTTCTCCTAGATTGATGTGTACTGCCTCTTAGGGGGCACAGGTAGTTGGATGGTTGCTGCTAAAAAGGGGATCTTGAAGAAGAGGTGTAGTTCAATTGGGGAGAATGTGTTGATGATTTAAATGAAGATCTTTTTTTCCCTTTTTCCTTGATGTCAAATGGGGAGATTGAGTAGGTGTGTGTTGCCATCAATACCAAAGGGAGGGATTGTTGGCATTGGTTGTCATTCATCTCAACACATGTGGAGACTACTGTGATGTCAACACTTGGGAAGATTGTTGCACATGTTTGTAAGATTTTTGTTTGACATTGAATTTCATTGATGTTGCTTCCATTGGTGTATACAATTGTATGATGATTGGTTGGAATTGGTTACATTTCATGCCTTTTCTGTTGGTGATGATCATTGTTGGATGACATGGCTTAGTTGATATCAAGACAAGTAGCATTGAGTATGGTTGTTGTTAGAAGATACAATACCATGATCTCATATTAAGATGAGGATTAGAAATAATGTTGATGGTGGAGAGATGTTGTTGATGATCCCTAGCATGTCGTATTCTCTCTCCTATTGTTCTTGAGGAAGTATGTGTTGTTGCAAGGAATTTTTGGTCTTCACAAGTTGGTGAAAGTTTTTGTTTTAGGAAGATGCTTTGAAGGTTGTTTGGGAGAATGCATCGCATTCCTTTGTTGATGAAGACATGGTCTTGGGATTTGGGATTATTTTTTGTGTTCTATGGATGTTATAATCCTATCTTTTTATGTCACTAGTGTTGCCAAGGAGGTTTTTTAGTAATTAGAGAAGGTTGGAAGTTTTGTTGATTGTCTAGATAGGTTCAAAAAATACTTTGCATTTCTTTACATTGATTTTTTTCTCCTATAGTTTGGTTTACATTCTCTCAATGCCTGTGTAGTGTCTTATTTTTATTTTAATGTGTTGGTGTTTACCACAAGTTGGTATATTAATGTTATATCTTATGGTTCTCCATTTTGTGAAGTACTTTGTCTTTGTTTGGTTTGCAGTGGTTTTTTGTGGCATGGTAGTATGAAAGAGGTTTCTAGATGTGTTGGTGGATGTTCTTTGTTCTGCATTTCAATGTTTGATCTCTTTCGTGCTGTATATTGTTTGGAGTTGGTTTTTTGGTAAATCTATGGGAATCTAGACAAGGGTGTGTTCTTTTTCTTGTGCTAAGTTCTTGGGAGTCTAGGATAGAATATGAAGTTGTGTTAAGATGAATTTGGGACCTAACCTATCTTGTTAAGAACCACATTAAGTAAATTTAGTTGATGTATGTTTTTCAGCCGACTAGTTATGTGTTACATGTTTCATCTACACATTTCCTTTTTTCCAAATTTGGTTGATGTGTGCCACCATGTGTGTTGTTTGGATTGCATTAGAAGATGTAATAAGATTGTTTTTTGTCCTCTCTATCCTCTAGATAGGGATACATTATGTTTTTGTGGTTGACTCATTGATGTTATTGTTTGTATTTTTTCTGGTTGACCTAATTGATGTTTTTAGATCTTACAGAGGATATTAATGCAATAAAATTTTACTTGCAATATGTGTGGTATGGTGGTGATGTGTGAAGATGAATTGAAGTAGTAAGTTGTGAAAAGAGAAGAGAAATGAGCTTTAGCACCTCAGTCTCCAGAGTGTATTGTTGATAAATGTTGTAATTCTTAAATCTTCTTGTATCCTTGTAATGTGTATCTTGCCTTGGGGTTATGCACCTCAGTACTACAAGTCCCTTGTATCTTTCCCTAAGGTTGTGTTCCCTAGTCTACAAGTCCATAGGTAGTCAGCATTAAACAATATTGTAATTTTTTTTAGTGAGCTTCATATATTGTGAATTAATTCCCATTGTGGTTTTTCCCTTCTTGGGTTTTCCACATAAATCAAGTGTTATCTTGTGCATGTGTGTTCATTATCTTATCTTTCATTGTTGTTGATTTGAATAAGTGTTGCAGATCTAGCTAATGGTTTTGATCTTGTCAATAGTTTGATTTTGCATACTGTTGAAGGGTTTATGGTCTGAAAGGGTTTAAGTTTTGGTAGATACTGATTCACCCCCCTTCTCAGTATCCTATGAACAAGGTGTATCCACCTATTTAAGGATAGTGACAAAATAGAAAAGGATGAATCAAACAAAGGAAAAATATGGATTGGATGGACTAAAGACACTCCTTCATATCAACAAGAAAACACACCAGATAAAATAAGCCTAAATTAGTCAGGTGGGAGTGACAACCTACCATATGCCCACTAGTCGTGAGGCTAATATCTCAAGATTGGCGAGGAGTGTCACTCAATCAAGATTCAGTAGATAGGGATCTAGTGGCATAAGGGCTCACCTTTTCCCTTTCTCTAAAGGTCCTGAGACCTTCCCCAAAATATTTCCTACCTCTACTTAGGGAGATACATGTTTAGTAGCTTTGATTATTATACTGTACCTTGCACTACAATAGGCGATCACTGAAAGGTCTTACACTAGGCAAGTACAAGCTTTCTAATGCTTCCTCTAAATACCAAGAGGGTACATGAGGCATGCCCATGAATACTATCACATAAAAAGTGTGGGTTGGGAATGTTATTCAAGCCATTTGGACCAACCCTACACTCCTAACTCAGAGTCACCTAAGTATCGAAACTTTGCTAGAAACGATGTGACTAGATTGGGGTATAACTTTCATTCTCCCCCATTTTAATACCATACTAGTTCACATGTTTGAGGTCATTCCTTGGGGTGATGAAATCCCCAAGCATGCCTCCTAAAGGTAAATTAATGCTAGGTATTTTTGATCTCCAATCTTACACATAGTCCAAGGAGAGAGCACACCCATAAACTAGCACACCTAGACTAACAAATAGACTTGAGTCGACTTGCAATTTCTAATCCCCCAGCTCACTAAATGGTGTAAGGGGAGAGCATATCTCAACAAGCTACTCCAAACATATAAAACAAGTTAATTGACCCTTTAATGAAATTGAAGTGTTCTTAAATTAGTGAAAAAACATACAAGGGTCTTTGACTGACATTGTCAAAGAAACTTGTTAGTAGTCTACCTACCGATCTTGGACAAAAAAGTTGTGGATGATGACAAGCACTCACAAGTTAGAAAATTAGTAATAAATAAGTAACAAACTAAAAAATTTGGAATGAAAGTATTCAAATTTTGTTACCAGCAAAGCTACCTATCAACAGCGCAGAGCTGCCCCTATACCAGTAGAGCCGCCTTTGTACTTAGTGAAGCTGCCTATCTACATATCTACCCCTATAGCTAGCAATTTTGCCTATGTTGAAAACCTAACCCTATAGATTGTTTGGCCACCCATCTCCAAATCCATCTATGTAATGGCATATCCATTTATCCTCTACAAATCTACCTCTATAGGGTTTTAGCAAATTTGACTATTTAGTATGTCTACCTCTATAACTAGTAGAGTTGCCTATTCTTTGTTCGTCATCTGAGCTGCAGAAGGATAAAAATGTATTCAACTTTTTAGGAGATGAAAATTCCTTTGATATGGTGTATTTTCTTGTGTAGCAGATCCGCCTCTTACGAAAAAAATTGCAACTATAAATTTATGAAAACTTGGAGGAAAATTTTTAGCAAACCTGTGATATGGGTCCCACTAAGTATTTGCTGTAGGGGCACCATTGAAAGATTGTCGTCAATTGAGGTTATTAAAGAGTAGGCTTTATGATTTTGGAAAATAAGCACTACAATAAGGTAAATGAGACCATTTATTAATGTATGGGGTCATGTTTATGTGGTCAATAGGTGTTTAGGTGGTTTAGACTTCAAAAAGTGCAAAATATTGCAAAGTTGTTTGTGCAAGAATGCAAATTTGAATTTTTTTTGTAAAAGGGTAGGTTTAGAAGACCAACAACAACTAGGATTTGAATAGCTGGTTTTGGTAGTTGAATCAATTTTTTTTGGTGGGAAACATCTTAAATATCATGAAGAACTTGATGTAAAAGGGTGGAAGCACTTTTGAAGATTAACACATCAATAATACTTTGTTTTCTCCATTTTCTCTGTGTTTTCTAAGTTTGCAGGGGCACTGTACGGCCCGTACAACAACTTATTGATTCAATTTTTTTAGGATTGCATAGTTTATTTTTTCACCTTTCATTTTAATCCATTCTTGAGGCCTTTCATAAAGTTTTGGGCATTTAATTGTTAAATTTCTAAGACCGAGTCTGTACTTCCAGTTTTAAGGGCTTGAAAGTCTTCACAATGGGAAAGTGGCCCATTCCTCTCACTATGACTATTGTAACTTGAGGAATGGGTCTGCATCATTAGGGATTAAGTGTGTGAACATTGGGGAAGTGCGAGGGAGGTCGAGAGTTGTGTTGGGTATGAAGCCCTAGTATGAAAATTTGAGTTTTTCAAGTGGAATGGTGAGGTTTTGATATGGTAAAGTGTGTAAAATGGTGGGGAAGCATTATTTCTTGATAGATTAAGAATATTTAGAGGTTTTTAGACTTGTTTGAGGTGGAGGCAAGTTTTATTGAGGCCTAAAAATGTGATTTCCATTAAAGTCTTAGGTTTTTTACTACAAAAGAGGGTTTTGGGTTTAGGCACTTTGGTGAATGAGTTTCTAAAAAATAATTGTGGATTCTTAGGTTATGACACATGAAAATTGCTTCCCAATTGAGTTTACTAGTTTTGGAAAATATTTGTGAGTAGTCTCTTTGTAAAACAAACCTATTTTGAGGTTTAGAAAGCGTAGAAAGCCTAATTTGTTGAATTTGTTTCAGAGAAGCCTATAGTGGTTTGTGAATATGTTATTGTATACCTTGATGGGTCTTTGAAAAGGTTTAGGTCCTGGTCTGAAAGGATCTCATTGAAGAGATATACCCGATTGAGTTAGATTGCAAGGCTACAAGGAATTGTGTTGATTTGGTGAAAAGAGGAGAATTTTGAAGAATATTGACTTGAGAGTTATTGTTCTTGTTGGAAATTGTGTTGTGTGGTTGCAGGACCTCCCCTGGTTGTTTTCAGTATTCCAAAATTTGTGCATTGAATTTATGTTTTAAATTCAAGGAATAACAACAAAACCAAGGAAAAACACAAAAAATAATACAACACTCACAATTAGGGCTAAGAACTCATACCTTCTCCAAATTTGATGAAAATGGAGTAGGGTGACTAGCTCACGGTGTAGATTTCCTTGGAAATGTTGATTTTGATGTGCTCTCTAGCTCAGTTTTAGCAGCATAGTTCACTAGCTTTTTTCTCAAGGATGTGTGATTGCATTTTCTTTTTAAAAAATGGCTATGTAGTCATTTGAGAGAGCTGGGTGGAATGAAGGACTAGTATGTATTGCTAGAGATCAAGGATTGAGATGTGTTGAGACATCTCAACCCTTGTGGTGGTGACAAGTGTCACCATGAGAGGGGATGCGGTGGATACTTAGTACTTTGCAAGTACCTTGGGAGATGGATAAGATCTCCCTCATAAAGGGTTTCTGCATCAAATATCCCCTAATGATCGGAAGGGGAGGATAAAAAGAAATTAAAAATTACTTTGAAGCACCTTGGGGAATAAAGAGGAATTTTAAATTCCTCTAAAGGTACCCTTGGAGAAGTAACCCATGATGTGGGGTTACTTCTCCAAAAGGAGGAAGCATTTAAGGTTGAGATGACAAGAGGTTGATCTATAAATGGAAAAAAATATTATCTCTCCTAATCAAGATATTAAAGTTGTGCAAGTGATTAAGTGGGGTAGTTAATTGGAGAGATTAGGCCAATGAAGGTGATTAGGATGCAACTTCTAAAATTTGGAGGATGTGACACCTCCTAATCATGGATTAGGTGTGTGCACATCCCTAATGAAGGGATTATGATATAGATTATGAAAAATGGAAGAATTATGGTGGATGGGACAAGGAGAGATAAAAATAATTAAATATTTAATTTAATTCATGTGGGAAAATAAATTATTAAATTAAGTAAATAGGTATATTTGTTTAATTTAAAGAAGGGATAAAGGGTAAATTATTTAATTGATTAATCAAATACCTTAGAGATTTAGAAGACTTTAAGATAATTAGTGTATTAATTAAATAATAGAAATATATATTATTTAATTAATGTAGATAAGGAGGGATTTTAGATGAAATAGGGGTAAATTTGACCAAATGTAAGTGATCAAATTTAGGTTCCTACATTGTGAATATCCTCTTTTTGGTGATAAATATACTACTCCATGAAGCTCATTTATCAATAAATCGATCCTAGAAATGAGGTATAGGTTATTAATAGTCTTCTTACTCAATACTCTATAATCGATACACATATGCATTATGTCATCTTTCTTCTTCACCAATACCATAGAGGAAGAAAAGTGAATTAATTTGGGTTTGATGTGCCCCATTATAGTAGTTTCCTAATGGCCTTTTTAATTTACTCCTTATGTCTCCTAGTGTGGTAGTACAAAGTAGTGATGATGGACTTAACACCCTCGTCTAACTCAATGGCATGCTCAAAGCCTCTATCTGGAGGTCTTTGTGGAGGTGATGTTAAATGATTTACAATGTTTTACCAACCTGATCTACACATACACATGATATTCCTTCTTTTCTTTGGTAATTTTTTTTATATCCAACAAATACTAAGCTACCTATGTTGCTTTCCAATGATTAAAATTCCTCTCCATTCTCTTAGTTGATATAATCCTTGGTACTCTATTTTTCATTCCCCTTAGTACCAATTATTTTCCCTTAAAATAAAAACTTATTTCTATGGTCTAGAATATTTTATGATCTCTCCTAGTGATTGTTGCCACTATATACCTATGATCCATGTCTCCTATATGTTGACAATATAGAATTCATCCTTCATATTATATCTTCCTAGATTAATATTCGATAGGATATTTTTCTATTACATTGGATGGTGAAACCATGAACCACCATAACATTAAATCCTTTAAATTAATCCATCTCAAGACCTTTCTTGGCCTCCAGTCACCCATCAATGTAATTATGAATGACACTAATGTTAATAAGTACAACCACCATTTGACCTTGTAGGAAACCAAAAATTTGAAAGGGTTGTACTTTGGAGTACTTGATAGTATAGAAAGATTTCCTCCTACCATGGATCCTTCCTATCTTTTTTGGTCTTATTCTTCTCCAATCTCTTGCTTAATTCCTTCTTCACCCTGTAGTTCATACTCCTTAGATATTGATTCATCAAAAAACCTTACCTCAATTTAATATACTTATCTTTTCCCAAGAAATTTATGTCCAAGTGACTATGGCTCCTTACAAATTAAACATGGCCTCTTCCTTAATTTATTCCTCACCTCAATGTTTAGTCTTGATGGGAAAATATTTCTTTGTTATAATTTTTTGTGAAAATGCTTATTTGGAATGAAGGTTTTAGTTTTAAAATTATTCCATAGCAAGGAAGTCTCTATATCCAAATCCCAATTGATTCCCTCTTCTAGGGTAGGTGTTTCAAAATCATTGACCAACCTCTTGATAGATTCAATTAACCCTTCAATGAAGAGAATAGATAATCTACTCTTTGTGATGTCTAGCACCATTATTGATCATTCATAAACTTTGCCACATAGTTCTCCACTGAACCACATTATTTGAGCTAAGTCAAATCTTTGAAACAAATTACAATATCCTTATAGTCAAACCTATCAATCATTTTTTTATTGAATTTAGCATGAGGTGATGGATCCATGACCTAAAATAATTATACCATGGTACCATCACTCATGTGCAATACCCTCCAAATGTAAGGATGAAATCTTGATTGCTTCATCTTTTATCATCAACCTAAGGGAATATATGTATGTAGCTTATGTATCCTTGCAAGATTTGATAATCTATTAAACATGTCATAGGGAGAGAGTGTCAGCTTCCCAAAAAAATTGCTACACATATCTTTAAAATTATTGTATCCTAGGCTCATGTATGTAACCATTCTAATACTTCTTCATGTTTATATAACTAGTGCGTGGAATTTCACTTTAGATATCCTTAGAAGGAGCTCTATATTGTGTATGTTGAGCCTTAATATCATCAAAAAAAGAGTTTTAATCTTTGTAATCTAGAGCCTTTATCTCCTTATCTAGAATGGTGGGTTGGGTGGGTCTTATAGTTGAAATAAGAATATTCATTTGTTTGTATCTTTGAGTGGCATTTAGGTTATTACCCTCAAAAGCACTTTCTTCACTTGTCAATTGTCTAGGAATATCATATTACCATCCATCTTGTGAAGTAATTGTGTCATCATATCAATCATTAGGTGAAACTTTCTTTGAACTTGAGTCTTAGGGTTGTCATCTATTCTCATTCTCCTCTCTCTTTATATAATACTATTATTTTTGTAAAAATTGAATTCTCTATGAAATATATTTTTTCCTAATATATATATGGTTCTTTTGTCACAATGTTGCATAATCTAAAATATGCAAAACTTAACTCTAAACATGTATGCTACAAAGGTCACCAACTTGGATACCACTGTAATTCTTAACATTCCACAAACACTTATTAGTTAAATAAAAACACTACCAGTCCCTATTAACTAATTAGGTTTTAGACAACTTAGAATTAAATTACTATTTATACATCAATAATTCCATTACCCTCTAATAAAAAATGGTAACATAACATCTAATCTTCATAATATAATGAATATAAAATATGTATATATTTCCCACTCTCTTTCTTGTTAAATTATAATTGTATTGTATTCAAATTATTTTATAACAACAATAATTCATACCAACAATAATGGAAAATTGAATCAGTATAATGCAACTAGAGTCTGCACATATAATGAGCTTATGTACAAAATCTATATAATATCACCCTTTGAAATCACTAAGTTTTTCATCCTAGGATTCCCATCCTCAAAAATAAGTTCTCAAAATAGATTATGAAATTAATTTGGTTAAATTTAGATGATGATCCCAAATGAAAAAAATTCTCTTTTATATCCTCCACAAATAGAATAGGTTGGCCACCATGTATGCCCACAACTTCAAATTTCAATAGTTATCATAGGTGGTAAATATTTCATTTTTAATGTAATGGAACCAAAATAGACTAATAGAAACAATATAATGCATGTTAGGAAGTTAGCAGACAAAAAATATAGGAAAAATTATTAATGATAGATGGTCAACCATATCACAAGATTTATACTCTAGGATGAAGTGTCAAGTGTAGATAAATCGGCATTTTGATAAGATAAATTCCAAAAAAATTGAAAGGAGAAGGGAAGAGTATAGTAAAAGTAAAAATTAATACTCAGGAAGAGAAAAATATAACATATGAAAATAGGGAAGATACAAGTATAGACCTAATATGTATAGACTTAGATTGGCTAGAAAAAAGGACATGAAAACACCTTAATGTGTTTTAACCCTTGATTTAGTCCCACAAGGTGTAGAAACAAAAAAGGAACTTGGCATCCTTGCACTAAATTTCATTGAGGTATTTTGTAATAATGCATTCATTGTTAGCAATATAAAATAGTGTCTAGTTGAGGGTAACTAGGATACATTACTATATTCAAACCAAAAATCCACCTATAGGTGGGAAAAAAACATTCTTAGGTACTAAAAATATTGATAAATACTACATCAAACTTGGACACTTTTTTTCTTAGGTATCTTAAGAGACGTTGTTGGATCACTATAGCCTAGAAGAATTAGGAACCTTCAATGACGAAATGAGGGCTCCACTAGAATTCACTAGCCCATGTTGATGTGTTTGTACCATTAGCTTGGTCACAAGAGGTGTGGAAATAAAAAATGGAACTTGGCTTCCTTGTACTGAGTTCCATTAATAAATTTCATAATAATGCATTTTTTATTAGCAAGGACAAATAGTATGGAGTTAAGAGAAAATAAGTTATATTATTTTAGTCAAACCAAAAATCTAGGTCTATAGGTGTGAATATAACATCCCTAGGTACTAAAAATATTCATAAATGCTAAATAAAAGTTTGACACTTCTTTCCTTGTAGGTCTCTTAAGAGACTTTGCTAGATTGTAGTAGCTTGAAAGGACTAGTAACCTTCAAAAATGAAACAAGGCCTCCATTTTAATTAATTGGCCCAATTTTTTATACCCTTAGTTTTCTCTCACAATAAATAGAAATAAAAATGATGCTTGGAACACTTGTGCTGAATGAAAAATAGGAATTTTGCAAGAATACATTCATTATTGGCAAGGTCAAATAAATGGATTTGAAGGAAACAAATATAGGTTATTGTACTAAAAAAAAAACCACCTATATGTGTAAAAAAAAATCCTAAGTGCTATGGATTCTAAGAAATTCTACATCAATGTTTGTGTTACATCCCGCCTTGTTATTATTGATTTACTTTCACCTTCATGGGTAAATAGGTTAGTAAATGAATTCATGAGTTTAATATGCTTGCTAAGGAATGGAATACTAGAATAGGTATTATGTGAAAGTAATGATAAATGCTTAATATAGCTTTGAAGAGTAAATATGTTACATTTATTGCTTTATGGATATGCTTAAGTTATGATGCATATCATGGATTTATTGTGAACGTCTAACTACCATTGCAAGTGTGTTGGGCTAGTTACAGAGACAGGTTCATTCCTCGAGGTGGAGGGGAAGTATCACTTAGGAGAAGATCTTGTTCAGGTAACCAGTAATGTAGCCTATATGACCTTACACACACATAGTAGAATGGTTGAATCTAGACATAGAAGTGGGAAGTTGGTAAGTCATCCTTAGTTTGATGTTTCTGCATTAATAAAGGTCTTGTTTACTATCGAGTGCATTATTGGGTGATGTTTATCTGTTTAATCTTGTGAGTTCTTCCTTATGTTATTATGCTTGACTGTTTGGTTGAATGAGTATTTGGAATATATGCATATGTTAGCATGCACATACATTAGATATAATGAGATATCCATACAAGTATGACGACATATGTATAGATATGCATATATGTATATAAATGATTAATATGATGCTATTTGTGAATAGAATTACGTGGTCATAATCATTTGAATATTGAATGAATCACTTGGATATCATGTTGTTATATAATATATATATGTTTGTATATATATAAATACACACATAAGCATAAATGCTTAATAGATTAGTGTGTATAAATATATATAAATACATATCTATATATAATATTATTATTATTATGAGAATTTCTACCAATTTGTATTCATTTATATATATATATATATCGAATGTAAATATATACTTGATACATATATAGGACAACATATAGTATGACACCAGTATATATTTATACATCGATTAAGCATATATACGTATAGGTGCCTATATATGTAATACCCCGATATCATATGTGCTAGAATGTGATAGTAAGGTAATAGTGTGTATATATTTGAATGGCTTAAATGTGTATTTATCTTATGAACATATATATTTGAGGATATATATAGTGTTATAATATATAGAAGTCGGTTCATATATATAGAGGACCGATTGAAAGGAATCGGTAAATGTATAACATAGTGGTTATATCAATTATCAATCAAACCACATTAGGAATGCCTTGCGTCAGCTACACCATTGCTATAACATTGATAAATTCAGTCTTTTAGCATTGAAAAATATGGTGGGAAATGTGAAAGTATATATCTTCTAGAATTGAACCTTTGGCATAGCACTTGAAAGTATATAAAAGCTTCCTTAGTAAATAAGAATAGATATAGTTTGCAACGGTGAAGTCTTTGACAAGAGACTTATAGCCAGCCCAATATATGGGCCGAATAATATGTATATAATGATATATGTTATAGGCCAATTGTATATAACTTATACAAAGAATTTAAGGCCGAATATTACTCTTGTTGCCCACACATAAAGGAGCAAGTATTCTACAAAAAAACTTACAGCCATGAAGTCATATGTGAAGGATACAAGTAGTTGATGCCTTATGTGGAAATAGTGTGGACTTAGTAAACTCTTTGACACCTTTTCAATAGGTAAATATCTACAATGGAAAAATGCATGAAAGATTATGTACAACAAGTCGGTGACTTGGTCAAACTGATAAATGAAGTGAGTTGACTCATGTGAGACTAAGTCAAAATGAATTATGTGTTGCATATTTGTTACTGACTAATTTAACAAGTGATGAATCGTGCCAGACCTGTAGGAGGTCTTTGTAGCTTTGGTGCCACCTTATGAATCCTACTTGTTGTAGATGATCATTGTGAAGGAAATTTGAATTACACCTTCATCATCATGTGCTATTCTAAAATAGTCTTTCACTATTGTCATAAAAAGAGGTCAACCTGTAGCACTATTTTGTTGAGTATGTTCTTCTTAGTGTGCCACCTTTTAGATAAGTAGATTGAGTAGCTATGCATGTTAATTGATTTCAACACTCATGCCTAATCAGTAGGCTGGAAAGCCTCTTTGCTGCTATATAAATAGTAAAGAAAACTCACTTATTTGGGACAAATTCTATATGCATTGTGCTCAGGAGGATTTTATACATTTTACTCTGCAATTCTTATCTACAATATTCTACTTTATTAGTGAGAGAGAGAGTTTGTTCGTTGTGAGTGTTTGTAAGTGTGAGCACAGAACCTGCACAAGCTAACAAGAGATCATCAAATAAGAGTCAAACATGTTAGACAAGAAAATATAATGCTCCCTATGAAATTCTTGGAGAAACAAAGTAGAAAACATGAAATAAAGCAAGAACACAACATGAAATCAACTAAGCTAACCAAACCTCAATCCCATAGGGGGATTGGTACTCCTTTGATATGGAAAGAATCCCTTTCCCAATCCCTTTGATAAGCTTTAATGTTGAATGTGATCCAAGTATGAAAAATGGCTATCATCTAGCTAAAATGGATGAAAAGGATGAAATACTATGGACTCAAATGGCTATAGTGATAATGCATGAAGTTGTGGATCCATATTATGAAAATGATGTCTCTATTTATAGAAGATAAGGGTTGAAGAATGAAAGGATTTGATTAATGTGGGATAAATTGAGAGCCAATGAGAATATGCCAAGTGTCAGAATTCTATTGGATGAAGGTGGAGCACATTTTGGGAAATGTGTGAGTGAAGGAGGATGGAAAAGAAGTAAATTTTCATGGTTGAGAATTTGAAATTGGTGTAAGAGGAATTGAAAGGTTGTAAGAGAATTTATTGCAAATGTAAGAGGATGTGATAGATTTTTGAAAACCTTTGCAAGGAAATTGAATGAGAGGTGGTTGAGAGGAATATTCCTCAGAATATGCCTTTGTGAGGATAATTGAGGTAATTTGATAAATAGAATAAATTCATTTTATGTGCAACCTGGTTAGTTGACCATGGTTGATTTAACTTTTGAGGAGTTAAAAGATGGAGGATTTGATAATGATGACTAAAAAGTTGATTTAGGAAAAGATGGAGGATTTGATAATGATGACTAAAAAGCTGATTTAGGATTAATTAATCTAGAATTAATTAACTGGAGTGAATTAGGAGATTGTGACATTTGATTTGATTTATTTTAATCAAATGAGAGGACTAAGAGAGGATTTAATTAAATGATTTGATTTAATTAAATAAGATGAATAATTAGTTAGAAGAAGGGTGAATTAATCAATAAATTTAATTTTTTGATTAATAGTTGAATTTGCTAAATTTAATTAAATAATGTTGATTATTCAATTAAATGATCAATTTGAAGTAATTTAGGAAGAAACGGTGTTAGTTGATCAGAATCGGATATCCAGTATAAATCAGGACTTTTTCGGTGTCTACATTTTTCCCCTTTTTGAAGTGAAGTACCTGTTGTGTCAGTTCAAAGTGTTGGAAGAATGAAGAAGAATATTCATCTCTACAATTTTGTGTTGTCATTGATCTCACCATGTTGTGATTGCAATTCTAAGTCACTGCTTGATCCAGTATTTTGGTCCAGTATTTGAACCGATTTTCAAGTTGCACCCTCTGGTCTTCTAGTCCACTATCCTATGCAATTGACAGTTGTTGCTTGTGATTTTGGGAAACTATTTATGGTTGTTCAAGGCATGTATGTTCAGAATTTATCATGCTCCGGTGCTCGTATGGTGTATTGGCATTATTTCCTTGATTGCTTTTTGCAATGAAGTCTATTTCTGGTTGACTTCTTGAATTAGTCATGATATGGTGAATTTATTTTGTTATGTGGATATATGTGTGACCTATCTTAGGTCTATGTCGACATGATGTAGCATATTAAGCATATGAATTTCCATTTGGGAAGATTTTGTGAATGCTTGAAGTCGATAGGTTGGTATTTTTGGTAAGCAAGGAAATGCATCTAATTAGGCCGACCTAATTGATGCTTGTAAATGAATCAAGTATATATGTTGAATATTTTTTGAAGATAGTGTGTAGTCGATGAAGTAGTAGTGAATGTGAAAGTGGAGAAGAGAAAAAATAATGAAGTGTGTTAAGTCAGTCTATTGAGCATCACCGAAATTGCATCAACACTTGTTAGGTGCACTATTTTCAGTTTATTTTGGTTGTGAAGCCCATTTTTTTAAAATCTTTTCTAGGTAGTGAGCCTCCCTTGTAAGTAGTGAGCTTTTGTATCTAGATAGTGAGTCCTATTCAAGTTAGAGTCCTTGGCAGTGAGCCTTATATATTCAGTTTTGAAACTACTTTATATTGTGAGTTAATCCTCACTGTGGTTTTTCCCTTCTTGGGTTTTCCACGTAAAAATCTGGTGTTCATTGTGTTGATTTTACTTTTTGTTATTTTTGTTTCATGTTCATACTTAATAACATAATAGTAAGGTTGTGGAATTGATAAGTGTTGAAGTTTTAAGTTTGAATTTTTGTGACAAATAATTCACCCCCCCTCTCAGTTGTCCTACGCCTTTTAACAATTGGTATCAGAGCTTTTGTTCCTTAGTGTAGAGCTTAACCGCTTGAGGTAAATCCTAAAGGTTGATCAAATGGATGATAAAGAAGAACTCTAGACTACACTTGAGGATTCTAACAAAGTTGAAAATGAAAAAAAAGATCTGAAAGAGAATCTTGGTGAAGTAAATGAATGTGTCCAAAAGCTGAAAGAACAATTAAATAAATTCAAGGAAACACACAAAGAAGCGAGTGAGCAGCTAAAACAAGAGATAATTGGACTAAAAGTTCTTGTAGAAGAAAAGAAGAGAATTGAAGAATGTTTGAATACAATGGTACAAAATAAGTCTAATTAATTCTCTAAACTTGAACAAGAGGTAGTAAACATGAGAGTAGAACTAGAGAAGGAAAAACTCTGTGAGAATAATTTCAAATCTAGCTTCGATAAGCTTGGAGAACTACTTGCAAGACAAAAACCAAGTAAAGACAAAGGTGGCTTGGTAAATGATGCAGGTGAAAGTTCTAAGGACAATAAAAATGACTCATGACAAAGGAAATCAGAAAAGAAAGTGTACAAGGAGACCACCTGTGAAACAACCTAATGCACAAAGGTATCCTTCTTTTAATGGTATATGTTTTTCTTGTAATAAATATGGTCACAAGGCAACATAATGTAGGAGCAGGATGAATCAGTTTCTTGGAAAAAAAAATTCATGCAGAAGGTTGGACATAAAGCTATTGAATGCAAATCTCAAGTGAGAATGATCAGTTAGGTGATGATGAACATGTTTAGTGGAGATAGAATGAATCAATCCTTTAATGGCTACTGCTATACTTGTAACAAATTTGGATACAAAGAAAATCAATGCAGATCAAGAAGTAATGGAGGTCAGACTAATCAGAAAAGTATTGTGTGTTATAATTGTAAAAAACCTGGACATATCTCAAAGGTTTGTAGATGTAAGAGTAAGAAGAGAAAGTAGTCTGCTCTGGTAGAGAAGAATGATCCAATAAAGAAGATCAACAAAGAAGAGATTAATAAGATATGGAAGAAGAAAGAGGAAGAAGAACCTAAAACTACTTATGTGTTTGTGCCCTCGTCGGATATGGACAATTCCTCCGGGAATTAGACCTAGCATGGTCTTAGTGGGAGCTTTATCAAAAAATTGTAAAAAACCCCTACATGAATGGCGTGTTAGAGACTAGCACAAGCATGGAATGTGAAGAAGGAATAATTAGAGGTTTTGGAAAAGGAACTGGAAAAAAAACATGTTGTCATACTATTTTGTGGAATGAATTAGGGTTTTCTATGTTGAGAAGAGTGTTTTTAGTAGCTTTTTGATGTTTGTTGCATTTAATATGAATTAGGGAAAATCAACAGTGTATAAGATAAGATTTGTAATCTTGTTTGATTAGTTGAGCATTTGAAGAGTTTGAAAAGTGCCTTGGAGCGATCTCAAAGTGATTTGAAGCATTTTTGAAGAAATTTGAAGAAACTATTACGAATACACAAGAATTATTATTCAGTCTACGAAGGAAAAGAAGAAGTCTTGACTAAACATTAACGAATTCAAGAAAGTTAAGCATGGAAATGGACAAAGGATCTAGTGGCAACATTCCACTGAAGCTGAAAGGAGTTGAATTGGAACAATTTGATCATAGGAAGATGAAAGAAATGGAAATAGGGTTGAAGGTAAATGAATTACAGAGCATAAAAACCCTAGGTATGGATTTATGGGGATAATTTACTTGGTTTGTTGATAAAGATTTCATCTTGTTCTTGTTAAATCAATTCAATAATGGCAACATTGTATTGGAAAAACCCTACCTAATCACAAAGGAAGCGATCGAAATGATTACTAGCTTATGCAATATTGGGGATCTCCCTGGAAAGAAAATCATGAAATACAAAGATGGGGAACTTACTGGCATTAATAAAGACCCTCAAGCTCTATTGATAAACACTCTTTTGGACTCAGCTATAAGGTATGTTGCATATGGCATTTCCTATAAAATCTATTTAAGAAATTGTGAAGGCTCGACATTGGCTATTGTTGTATATATTGCACATATGATGGTTAAGGAAAATAGATAGTTTGAATTTGTATAGCCTATTACTTGAAAATCCATCTAAAAATGCCCAAATTCCATTGGCTGAGGGTTATCCCTTTCGGTTTGCATCTTTGCTTGTGTACTTTGCCTTTTATTTTTGAACTCCCTACCAAGAAGAGAAAATGTAGTGTGGGAATCTGGTATTCCTATTGGGAAACAAGTCTATAGATACTTGGAATCACTGGGGGATAATGCAAGTGATTGCAGATCATATTTCACATCCTTAAGAAGAAATCTATGCTCTGGTATGTCAATACCAAGTCATTTTGAAGTGGGTTCATCCTTTGATAAAAGAGAGTTGGAAGTTATCATTAGTGAGTCCCCTCCGAAATAGAAAAAGAGGAAATCTATTGTAATAGATGTCTTGGAAGAGGAGAAGAATGAAGAATAATTTTTGTCTAAATCTAATCTAGAGGATATATACATGCTACTAGATAAGGGTGAGATGAAGAAGATTAGTGAATTATGGAATGTGTGCTCTCCGGTTGAGAAACTTAAAATTGATGATGTGTTGGCTAATTATTTGTTGAATAAAGGTTTTTCGGTTTTAGATGTGTCAGATTCTTTACTAGATGATCTTGTAGAGATTCTTGAAGAGAGAACATTGCTGGAAGGACTCGAAGGACATAAGTTTAAAGCTATGATTGAAATAAGATGTAACAAAGAAAAGAAAGTGCTATCTAAACACATGAATGAGACAAAAGAATGTATCAAATAAATATCTAACATTTACAGGTATTGTCTCTAGTGGCTATAAGTTGTTGATAATTTTAGAAATAGAATTGAAGCTATTCAAGCTGAGATGAATAGTATTGGAAAGAACTTTGAATTCTTCAAAGACAGGGATGAAAACCAGAGAATAAGGGTTGGAGAACTACAGGTAGAATTGTTGACTACTCAAAGGAAAAGAGAATATATGGTTAGAACCTTCTGGTTGGTTAAGGAAGTTGCTAAGGTCTGGTTAGATTATCTCTGGAATTCTTTCTGATGTAGAAAATTATGAGCGTTTGTGTCTATCTTCTGATCAGACATCCTCCTTTACACAGTTATCATTGTTGGAAGGTATGAGTGCAAGAATGAATTCAGTTGTACTTTCCTAGAAAAGAATTCTTTCGATCATAAGAGAGAGGTATAAGAAAATATTTCATGAAAAAAGTGTCATTCTTGTTTGAATTTGGAAGCTGGAATTCTTGTGTATATACAAATTCATCATACACATTTACATCCTACCTTTTTGGTCACCCTTTAGCATTGATATCAAAGGGGGAGAGAGTCATGTGAGAAAGAAGAATGTTGTGTTTTGAATTTTTTTTGCACATGTTGCCATCAATGACAAAGGGGGAGATTGTTGGAAGAATGAAGAAGAATGATCATCTCTACAATTTTTGTGTTGTCATTGATGTCACCATGTTGTGATTGCAAGTCTAAGTCAGTGCTTGATCTGGTATCTAAACTAGTTTTCAAGTTGCACCCTTCGGTATTCTAGTCCACAATCCTCCGCAGTTGACAATGGTTGTTAAGGCATGTATGTTCAAAATTTCTCATGCTCCGGTGCTCGTACGACGTATTGGCATTATTTTGTTGATTGCTTTTTGTAATGAAGTCTATTTCTGGCTAACTTCTTATATTAGTCGTGATATGGTGAATTAATTTTGTTATGTGGATATATGTGTGACATATCTTAGGTCTATGTCAACATGATGTAGTGTATTAAACATTTGAATTTCCATTTGGGGAGATTTTGTGAATGCTTGAAGTTGACAGGTTGCTATTTTGGGTAAGAAAGGAAATGCATCTAATTCGGCCCACCTAATTGATGCTTGTAGATGAATCAAGTATATATGTTGAATAGTTTTTGAAGAGAGTGTGTAGTCAATGAAGCAGTAGTGAATGCGAAAGTGAAGAAGAGAAAATATGATGAAGTGTGTTAAGTTAGTCTATTGAGCATCACAGAATTGCATCAACACTTGTTAGGTGCACTATTTTTAGTTCATTTTGGCTTTGAAGCCCAAATTTGTTTTGTGAATATTTTGTAGGAAGTTAGCCTCCCTTGTAAGTAGTGAGCTTTTGTATCTGGATAGTGAGTCCTTGGCAATGAGCCTTACATATTCATTTTTGAAACTACTTTATATTGTGAGTTAATCCTCACAAAGGTTTTTCCCTTATTGGGTTTTCCACATAAAAATTTGGTGTTCATTTTACTTTTTGTTATTTGTGTTTCATGTTCATACTTAATAACATAATAGTGTGGTTGTGGAATTGATAAGTGTTGAAGTTTTAAGTTTGAATTTTTGTGACAACTAATTCACCCCCCCTCTCGGTTGTCCTACACCTTTTAACACAATGAATAACATTGTCATGATCAAAATTTAAAAAATTCCTAACTTTTTCAGATGGCCTATTGCTGCCCCAGCGAAAGAAATTATGTTGCTACACTGCCCCCTCGAGAGATCGGGAAAAACTTGCAAAATTTGGTTGAGCTCATGAAAAAGATTCAACAACAATTCAAAAGCAGAAAATAGCCCATAGGATGTGAATTTAGGCTTACAGCGATGAAAACATATCAAAACGGGCTTCATTCGGGAAAAAATAAATTTAATGGGTACAAAAACCCTAAAAAAATTGCATATAATGGGTTAAGAGGGTAATTTTAAAATCATTTGCTCACTTTCCCTTTAGAGATTCTAAAGATTTTCCTCTGAGGTGCTGACTGAATGGTTGCTCGTGTGCTTCCCAGACATCAGACGGATCGAGATCATGAGTTCTAGCGGCCTCAGGACGCAAGACCCCTGGTATGCCTTTCAAAACTATTCTCATTTTTTGTGTTTTTTGTGCATTTATTAGGGTTCCTTTAGGTCGACCAAAAGAGGCTCTCTAGGGCCTTGCTTTTGTCATGGGCAGCGTTGGTTTTTTAGATTTCGACCCGCATTTGCAATGGAGCATCGTGCGACGCTCTAGCATTCCAGAGTTGTGCAAGAAATGTCGACTCACCTTTGCAATATGGCATCATGCGGTCCTAGGAGGTTTTGGCATTCCACGAAAATGGCAACTCGCCTTTGGAGAACAACATCACTTTTGATTATAGCACCGCATTTACAAGATGTAGAGTGTCGCTTTTGCAAATGTTGCACTTCCTTTGCTTTTCTAGGATTTTAATTTTTTTGAAAAGCATCTGTTTTGTGATTTTTTGACATCCTGGGAATTTTGGTTGTAGGAGGTCATGTTGGTGCTCCATTCAAAGGAGCAGAGGAGCTAGTCCTTATGTCGAGCTAGGAATTTTTCAAATCAGGCCCTGTTTTTCCTCAGAGCGATAGGACTTGGCCATATTGCTCAAATGCCTGAGGTGTGGACGCACCTCACGATGATGACAACTTTGGTCAAGAGATAGTGGAGTGATACCTATTCGTTCCACCTATAGACTGGGGAGACCACCATCACCTTGGAGGATGTGTGACAGATCCTATGGATCCCTATTCATGGTGAGCGCATCATCTATCACGTCGAGGCTGGAAAGGATACTATTTTTGCTTTATTTTCCATCGACTCATACGAGGTGGAAAACATCTAGATAGACCTCCACCGATATGAGGGGACTACCCCTTATTTGACTTTGTTCGTCAACGCACTAATCTCGGGAGTCCTTGTTCCCCACTGGAAAGCCTGAGGATGCAATGTTGGCTGGGGGATTATATAGTCCCAGATGATGGAGGACATGACCATCTACACCTGGGGGATAATCGTCCTATATTTGTTGTATCATGATATGCACCAGGTCATATATAGCGGGGCCCACATCATTGGAGCAGGCGTCACTCTTCTTCACGTGTGGGCCCATGAGTGCATTGTAATTTTGTGGCTACAAATTGCAAATGTCCAGACCGACCTCGATGATCCTGCGACATACAGGTACGGGGGATGACTACCCTCCACTTCATAGGTATTATAAGCATCTCGCACTGGAAGCAGGTTCTGGATGAGATGACAGTTTTTAGGTGGATGCCTTGGCTACACTTTCCTAGATGGCACGATGATGATGATCCTCTTTTCTACTATTAACAATCCCAATATATGCAAGGGAAAGAGCATTGCATGGTTGAGCAGTACCTCCCAGATAGGGTTGCTCACCAATTCAGGGTGGTGCAGGATGCACCCAATGATACACAGAGAGCCATCTTTGCTTGCAGGTCCAGAGAGGCAACATGGGGATAGAGGATCCCACCCCAACAGGCGATCAATGATTTCAAATAGTCGGTCATGGTGTTGTGGGTATACTTTGACAATCCTATAGATGCAGGGACCACCCAAGCTTATGATGCATATTCACGAGCGTATACCTCTATTCAATTGAGTTTTCCATTTGTGCTAGCCATAGGCAGAGGATAGGTCAGAGGACCTAGGATTAGATAGGTTCCATAGTATCCAGGGGAAGCCATGGGATGGACAAGATAGGGGTGCAGATCATGACAGATAGATCCCACCATTGGTGCCACCCGTTGGACAAAGGCCACCAATCTAGCCACGTCAGTAGCCACACATGCCACCCCCATGACCACCACTGAGTCCTGATCCTCGGGACAGAAAGATAGTAGTGTTGTAGGTGCAGATTCAGGTTTTGAAAGGGTAGCTTCAGCAGGCTCAGGCCCCGATTTAGACATTGGTCTAGGAGAGGGACCAGGCTCGACAAGACGTGCAACAGGAGTGCCAGATGAGGCAGGAATCTAATATGTCCCTAGCACTGGAGACAGGATAGAGGCAGTAGCTAGAGGCTACAACATAGAAGATTCAAGGATAGGCCATAGTTCTGGTAAAGATGTATGGTCGAGTGATGCAGGAGGCCTCGTATTACAAGGCCGTGTACTACAGAGCTATGGTGTAGGAGTGGAGGGAGCTATATTTCTCCCACCTTAGTAAGATTTCTCCCACCAGGACCCCTCGTGTAGACACATTAGGGAGACCATCAGGGTCTCACCATCAGAGCCAAGGAAACAATCACAGAGATAGGCAGAGCGAGGAAATCTCAGGATATTGATAGTACACATGGGAACACATTTTTGTACAACTTGATTATGATGTGTATACATTCATTGGATGAGTTTTTTTTACTAGCCTCTTATATATTCAATACTATATATCTGATTCTGATGTATCATGACATTTAGCTTTTTTGATGTATATATATGAGATGACTTGCAATGTGTTTATATGATGTGATGTATATTTTATGTGACGTGTATATATATATGAATGGATGGATGCAAATGTATTTATGCACGATGGATGCAATGTAATGATATGTTCTATTTCTTTTTCAGTATCTTTTCTATGTGTAATATGATGATGCAATGTGTATGTATGCAAAATGTGATGTTCTCAGGTGGTCATGTGATGAATGCAAATGTGTTGTAATCCCTAACTTCTTTTTCAGTATCTTTTCCATATGCAATGTATGTATGGATGATGCGATGATGCCTATATGATTATGCAATGGATGTTGTATGCAAATGTATGGTTTATTATATGCTTATAATAACCAATATATATTATGATTGATGTTTCCTATTATGTATAATATGAATGATATGCAGTATGCTGAAATTTTGTGGATGCAGGATGGATGCATATATAGATGTTTTTGTTTCTGAATGTCATGATACCATGTTAGTATTAGTATTTGGAAAAGATAGAAGAAATAGAAATCAACCCTTGACTTCAAAATGATATAGAAAACATGATGATGATGATAATGATTGCTTATTAGAGATTGGGGATATGAAGAGCTTACTTACCTTATTTTTTATAACACACATAGATACAATGCATCAAGGTATAAAGAACCAGGACGATGTTGTACCTAGTGCAATGGAATTTGACTTGACAATCAAATAGGAGTATCCTTGTTCACACTTAGCATACAAAACCTTATTTAGAATGCAGTTCAGATATCTCAAACATCTCGAACCAAAACATAGAAAGGCAGAACCTTCCCATGTGGTCAACAAGATATTCAAAACACCCTCCCTACAGACCAAATAAAGTAAGCATGACCAAGGCTATATTACAAGAATATCCAACAAGCACAATAGACAAAAGATAATGATCAATGCCCCATTCCTTTCTCTCTAAATCACTTTATTTAGACATCATCGAGAGGTCATTGGAATGAGCGCAATAAGATAAATCAACAAGACAAAGATCAAGTAAACAAACAAGCTAAAGTTCTTCATACCTCTAGCCAAGACTAAACTACGGTGATGCCTAATGTTGATGTCCATTGTAGGAAGGATGCATCCTAGGACATGATGTTATCAAATGATTTTGGGACTAACTCAATGGTGGGCTATTAATACCAAGAGTTTACCAACTTGTTTACCTACTGACCAAGACTTGACACCTTGAAGTTTGAGTTTTCATTTTTGATTTGCTATACGTGTTTCCTATTGTTTCACCAAAGGTTGTGGGTGACAATGATTTATTATGAGTGGTTGTTTATTTTAGGTGATAGTGAAACGGGATGGATGAATTTTGGGGTTGTTGAATGTTTTTGGTATTTTTCAAGCATTATGAGGCTATTTTTTGGTATTTTCAAGATGTTTTACAAATGTTTTGATTTTCAAATTTTCTAATGTTTTGGTGTTTTTTGAGATTTTGACCAAGAACCTAACCTAAAGACCTATCCTAGGGACCTCAGGGGATAATCAAAGATTAGCCTTTCCTATGCTATACACGTAGAGACCACGTAGTTTGACTAACACAAACTCATTTATTGATGAGATATGAACAATGGATTGTCAGTTTATTATGACTGACTCCTAAAGGACTGACCTAATGTGTCTTGGGCGAACATCGATGATGGCCTTTCCTACGTTCAAGCTTAGAGACCCGTAGTTCAACAAGACAACTCTATTTTTGACTTTTTTTGACTTTTTGACCTATTTTTGGATTTTGATATGTTTTGAATGTTTTTGGATTTTTTCATTTTCTAATGTTTTTGGATTTTTTGATTTTAAGGAAGATTTCAAGAATATACACGAATCTGATCAAATGTAGGTATAAGAACATGCGCCCGACATGATGTGATAGACTACTCTGATACAGGTAGGACAAACTGACCTTAGGAATGTGCCAAGTAGTACCAGGAGGGAACATGATACAAACATAGGATCAAGTTGTGATGCGGACATGGATGGGTGTCGTAAGGATCAATGGAATGTGATGGATGAATGATGTAGAACAAGTTGTAGAGACCATGGTGAATGGAAAGTCCTTATTTACACGAGGTGCCTGTTTGCCAGGTTTTCACCAAGTTACTTGCTCAAAGCACCACCGAAGTGGTTTTCACTAGAGGATGATTTTTTCTTTACTGTTTTCAATCCTTTTTCTTTTCTTTTCTTTTCTTTTTTTATTTTTTTGTATTTTTGGATTTATACCTTGCAAGTTTAGGATTTTTTTTTTTTGAGATGGGAGCTATTGATAGGCTCCTACAGGGGCTCACCTTCTAGTGTAGATAGTTGATATGCTCCTAATTTCTAGCTCATTGTGATGATGAAGGGCCCCAACCAATTGGGTTCAAACTTTCCCTTGTTTGAATTTAGTAAATTTTTATGATTCTCCTTCAATACAAGCTCTTTGAATTGAAAGGTCTGAATCTTGATCTTCTTGTTGTAGCTCCTCTTGAGATGGTTCTAATAGACTTCTAGGTGATTCAAGGCATCCATGCACCACTCATTCAATAGTTCTATCTCGTTCAATCGTGACACCTAATATTATTTGTCAGTAATTAGGTTTTTCAATGATATTCTTAAGGATGGGAGCTCAATCTCAATGGGAAGGATGGCCTCTAATCTATAGAATAGGGAGAAGGGTGTTGTACTCATAGGTGTACAAATAATTGTTCAATAGGCCCATACGACAAGATTTAGCTGTAAGTACCAATCACAACCAACTTCATTAACTGTCTTCTTTAGGATTTTCAAGATAATTTTATTAGAAGCCTCGGCTTGGTTTTTTCCCTGGGGGTAGTATGGAGTAGAGAAGTGATGTTGGATATTGAATTTTTGGCATAGTTCTTGAACATCCTAGTTTTTGAAAGGTGTCTCGTTATCTGAGATAAGGGCTTGTGGGACACCGTAGTGGCAAATGAGGTAGTTCAAGATGAACTTGGATATATATTTCCCTATGATGTAGGTCATTGGGATGGACTCTACCCACTTTCTGAAGTACTTAGTGGTGGTGATAATGAACTTGTGTCCATTGGATGAGGTGGGCGTGATTTTACCAATGAGATTGAGCCCCCATTGTGAAAAGGGACAAGTTGTTATAATTGGTTGTAGCTCCTGAGCTAGTGCATGGATGAGATCTTTGTGTTGTTGACATTGAAAACACCTTCGGACATAGTCTTGATCTTCCTTTTCCATCTTAGTCCAATAGTACTTTGTCCTCAGTAGTTTCTTTGCCAAGGTCATACCACTCAAATGTGATCCACAGATACCATTGTGTACCTTGGTTAAAGTAGTCAAAGCTCCCTCAATATTAAGGCATTGAAAAAGGGTTCGTTTAATACTTCTACAGTATAGGGTGTCTCCTAATACAACAAAATGGGATTAATTCTTAACAAATATTCTCTTAAGGTTCGAGGTGATATCAACAGGGAGGACTCCTATTTTCAAGTAGGTGTAAATATCATGATACCAAGGGTCATTGGGACCAATGATTTCACACACAAATTCAGACTCTGGTACCTTGAATGTTGGTAAAAGAGGCTACTCTACCAAGAATTCATATTAATGTACATTGCATGGGATATCCAGTAGCAATCCGATAGTTTCCATAGCATTCACTGCTTTGTTGTTTGCCCCTGGTATTTTCTCAAATGTGATGTCAATGAAGAATTATTTTAGGCTTTCCACCAATTTCTTGTATGGGGTCAATTTATCATCCTTCATTTGGTATTCATCATTGACCTGGTTGATGATAAGCTACGAGTCCCCATAGACCTTCAGTGCCATGATCTTCCATTGTACTTCCATTTTGAGTCCTATGACAAGAGCCTCATACTCTGCAATGTTGTTTGTGCAAGGAAAAGACAACTTGTATGACTTTGGTATGCAATCTCCTTGTGGTGTAATGAAGAAGACCCCAATTCCTGACCAATGTTATGTGTAGGATCCATCAAAATATAATTTCTAGTTATCTTCTATGCTTAGGTTAAAGTTTGACTCATCAGGGAACTCTGATATCAATGCATTTTATAAATATATCGGCACCTCTGCTAATTCGTTTATAATTACTTGTCCTTTAATGGATTTTCATTCTACATAATCAATGTCGTATTCTATTAGGATCATGACCCATTTATTTGTTTTCCCCATGAGTGTTGCTTTTGAAAGAAGATACTTGAGAGGGTCTATCTTGGCAATGAGTTTTATCTAGAGAGCCAACATATAGTGTCTAAAATTTTGTGTTGTGAACACCACTACTAGGAAAGCTTTCTCAATGAATGTATAATTCAGCTCATGTCCCACCATGGTTCTACTGATCTAGTAAACAACTCCCTCCTTCCAGTTTTCACAATGTTGAGCTAAGAGAGTGCCAAGGGTTGTTTTTGTTGCCAATATATACAGGATCAATGGCTTGTTCATAATCAGTGGCATAAGGACTAGTGGTGTCAAAAAATACTCCTTGATTTTATTGAAATCCTAGTCACATTTCTCATCCCATTTGTATGCTACCCCCTTGTGAAGTAGATGAGAATATGGAATAGCCTTATCTGGTAACTGTGTTATAAATCGGTGAATGGATTAGAGTCTTCCCTACGAACCCCTCAACTGCTTCAATGTTCTTGGTGCCTCCATCTCAAAAATTGCTTTGACTTTAGAAGGGTCTATCCCGATTCCCCTCATAGATATAATATACCCCAAGAGCTTTCTCGATTGTACACCGAAGACACACTTTTTTGGATTAAGTCTAGCCTTGTACTCTTCTAGCCTGTCAAAGATGGAGCTTAGTGATGCTATGCGATCTCTACACTTATTTGATTTGGCCAATATGTCATCCACATAGTCTTCCACAATTTTTTGAATCATATCATGGAAGATTATCATCATAGCTCTTTCATAGGTAGCCCCTATTTTCTTCAACCTGAACAACATCATGTTCCAGTAATAAATCCTGCATGGACAAGTAAAAGTTGTTTTGTGTTGATCATCCTTAGCTATCATGATTTTATTGTATCCTAAAAAATTTGTCCATTAGGGATAGCGTTTCATTCCCTATCATCATATCCACAACCATGTCTATATTTGGGAGAGGAAAGTCATCTTTAGTGAATGCTTTATTCAGGTCCCTGCAGTTAGTGTAGATGTGGATTCCCCTAGTGAGCTTAGAGACAGGTACAAGGTTTGAGACCCACTCTGGATAATAAATTGGTTGTATGAAGCTAGCATCAAGGAGCTTTTATAATTCAAGTTTGACCAATAATTCTATTTGTGGATGCATCTTTCTCAACTTTATTGTTACTGGTTTCACCTCTGGATAGACGGCTAGATAGTGAACCACAACCTCTTGATCAAGACCAAGCATGCAACATAGGTCCATGCAAATTTTACCTTTCTTTCCCTTAGAAAAGTAACTGGAAGTTCATGTTCTTCTATCAAAAGTGATTCTACATAGAAGGTGATATGTGGTCTTTCTTCAGTTCCTAGGTTGATTGGATTGCACTTCTCTACCAAGAATGTTGATTTTTTTTTATGAATAACACTAAGGGGAAGATTGAATCCCTCATCCTTTGGTGCCTCAGAGAGGTTTTCACCATTGGATATGTTCTTTGTTTTTACTATTTTTGGGTCAGAAAGTACCATGGTGTGGTTTTCACTCAAAGACCTAGATATTATTCTTAAATTTTCACTTTTACGAATGAGGGATTCAATCATTTCCCCATTGTATGTATGTGTGTCTAGCTCAATGTCAAACCCAAATTTATGATCTCCACATGGTAGAGTATCCCACATTCCCATGAATTCTAAGAGAGCCTCATCATTTTTGAAATGTGTCTAAGATCAATGGTCCTTGTTGGTCATAATCAATGAGTTGGGGGTAGACAAGTTTTAGCTCATTGGTCTGGTTTAACTGGTTTGAAAGATAGGGTATTGATCATGAAAAGAGAGGAATCTTCAAATAGCATGGGCAAGTTAGTGATGAGGTCCTCGTCACACAAATTGGTTATATCAAAGGTATAGTTATCTAAAGGTAAACCTGTGGACAATTGTAACTGAGGAGGAGCTTTGACTTTTCTAACCAGAGCACCTTTTCCACATATGGTTATCTTTGAAGGAGTACATCCAAGGCCAAGATTCTTTATATGCTTCTCAAGAATGATAGGTTCTAGAAGGCCATTATCATTTTTTCCAAGCTTTTCATTTTTGTTATAGCCCCATCCTTGCATTAACTGCAGTCCTTTGTTGTCATTGTCCATGGGAAGATTAGGTATGGGTCTTTCATCTTGATATAATATGCTAGATATATCTTTTTCATCTACCACTTCCTGACTTAGGTCCCCCCACCTTTTGAATCTGGATGGGTCTTCTTTGAAGGTTTGAGTGGGTGTGTCAATCGGTTGGGGTTTCCAATGAGATCGAAGAGATTGAGGTAACTCTCCTATTACAAAGGAACTCATTTTCATTTGGTCATTTTCATTTTGTAGTCCCCACACCCATTATCTTGGATAATGAATTTAATATCAAATATGTCTGGAATGGAGGGTGTCTTTGTCTTAGAAGTGGAGGCTAGGATAGATGGGTCTATATATGGAGATGTGGGTCCCTCATCATTCTTTGGGACTTGAGGGATCGTATAGTACTTGGCTTCTAGATTCTTACAATAGTAAAATGGTTTAGGATCTCCATGGGCTGTGACCTCTTGATTTTGATAGAGAAACTTGACACATTGATGGAAGTTTGATGTGATAGCTTGCATCCCATGGATCTATGGGTGCCATAGGAAGATATTGTAAGGTAGTTCAAGATCAAGGACTTGGCATGTAGTTTCCATGATAGTTGGCCCTGCTTGAATAGGGAGTTGAATGGTGCCTTGAGACACCCGTTCATGATCATCATATGCCCTGATAGTAATAACCTTAACTTTTTCAATGACCTCTTTAGAGAATCCCAAATTCTTTATTAGCTTGAGAGTACAAATATTTACACCCACACCTCCATCTAGCAAGACTCGTTTGAATTTATTCTTATGGACTAAGACTTCGAAATGGAGTGCACCGTTATGAGATGGTTGAGTTGGGAAGTCTTGATCAAATTTTTTTAGGACATGTGGCATGCTAATTTGTCTAACCATAGCTTGGAACTGGTCTGCGTCAAGATCTATGGGGGCAGTGGATGAATTCAATGCTTTTTCAAGGATTTCCCTATGTGTGGGTGATATTGTCAGCAACTCCATGATGGAGATCTAGACGGGGGTCCTTTTCAATTGATCTAGGACATTATAACCATTGGGGATTGACTTTGGATTGATGGCGGGTTCCTTGGGTGGTTGGAATGGTCCTAGAATGGTAAATTTTCCACCATGTGTGGTGACTCCATAGTCTGCTTGGGATCCTTTGATATTGACAACAGTAACCCACTCATCTAAGGATGCAACAACATGGTCATAAACGTGGTTCACGTTATTATACTTTTCCTTACCATTGTTTTTTACTTTGTTGTGATCTGGCATCGGATTTGTGTATATTTTGAGATCTTGATTTCCTACAAGTTTTTCAATGGTTACAGTTTTTTCATCGATGAGGTTCTGAATCAGATTTTTAAGTCACATGAAACTGGCTATCATGTTTCCTTTTCTTTTGTGGACATCATAGATTTGTTTCTCATTATACCTTGGTGGTTTAACTTGAGGCTCTTGATAATTTTCATAAACATGGATCTTGATGAGATTTTCTTGAACTAGTCATTGCATGACAGACTCAATCAGTTCCCCAAGTGATGTGTATTTCTGTTTAGGGGGATACTTGTTCCTTTGGGGTGGTCCCCCTTGATTATTTGGTTTTTGCGATGATGTGTTGGCTTTTGTATTGTTTTGTTTGTTGACTTGCAGTTGTTAATATGATTGTGTGTTTTTCCTTAGGGCACTGATAATAACTTTGGCGTCAACAACACCATCATTAGTAACGCTTTTGTTCTTTGCCCATGTGTGAGGTTTTTCGTTGTAATTGGTTGATGGATAGTTTTCTTGATAAGTAGGTGTCCCCCATTGTGCAATAAGGGCTCTTTAGATGTTGAGCATCTTGGGGATCTACTGGTCATATGTGGTGATGCATTGCATTTTCAGGTGGAAGGACAAGGTCCCTTCAAGATTAGCGATGATAGTATAGATTTTTTGTTCTTTTGGAATATTCCACTTGCTCCTGTTGGCCTTGGATTGCCATCATTGTAAGAAAGATGAAAATGTTTCACCCTTGGCTTGTTTGAGAGTGGATAGTTCTTCTAGACTCACGTCCATTCCTATGTTGAATGAATAGTTCTAAATGAACAATTCCACAATTTCTTGGACCTTCTTGATTCCAAGAGGAAGGCGAGAGAACCATTCCATTGTTGGTCTAGTCAAACTCCAAGGGAATAGTCGCATTAGATAAGACTCATCATATGCAACTTCCACACAGTGAACATGAAATTCCTTGATGTGATCTTCAAGGTTACTAATCCCATGATATTTGTCAAATTTAGGTATCTCAAACCCTTGTGGGAATGAAACCATTGCAATAATTCTGTCGAATGGATAAGGGCACAAATTCCCACGTGTTTTGGTTGGTTTTTTAGATTGTAGATCTAGCACTTGTTGTGAGAGAAATTTGATTTGTGCAGACACATCATTTTGTGGATCGGGTGGTGGGATGAATGTGTTTTGAGGTGGTTTGATTGTTTGAGTGATGGGTGGGTTGTTTTATGTGTTTGTGGGAGACTTTTGCAAGCTTTGTTGTGCCACCAATGCTTGTTGGTATGCCTGCAATTGTTGTTGTGCCAACAATGCTTGTTCTTGGTCTTGTTGCTGATGTGCCAACAATGTTTGTTGTCGGTCTTACAACTGAGTTGTTTGTTGTTGTGCTTGGTATTGTTGCAAAGCTTTTTGATAAGCTTATTTTTGTAACAAAGCTTGTGCTTGATACTAAGCTTGTGCCTAAGCTCGAGCTTGTTGGGTAGCTTGTGCAGCCTGTGTGGCTTGTGTTTCTTATGCAGCTTGTATAGCTTGGGCAGCTTGTTGTTGTTACAATAAAGCTTGAGCTTGTGTTTGAGCAGCCTATTGTGCTTGTTGTGCAGCTTGTTGTGCATGTGCTTGTTGAGCAACTTTTTGTGGACCTTTTGTGACTTATTGAGCTTAAAACTACTGGAATTCTTTTTGATAGGCTTGTTAGGTAGCTTGCAATGTGATGTTGTATTGATTCACCATGTTTGGATACGATGGTGGAGGTGGATGATTCAGAATGGTGTGTGATGTTGTGATAATATTTTGTTGAGGTGGTTGTTGAGGTATCATTTGACTGATGATAAGGGATTGTGTGGTAGATGGTGTGGTTGATATGTTAGGTCCTTGGGAGACCATATTTTGAGATATTTGAGGTGTTGTAGATGGTGTAGTGATTGATTGTGTTGTGATATCAGCGACATGATTGGAGGATTTTGTATGTTGATTTGGTTCACAATTGGAATATTGTTTTGATTTGGTTAATTGAGGATTGGTAAAGGGGGTTTCCCTAAACTGAGGATTGGTGTGGATGTTAATGGTAGAGGTGGAAATGGTGGGAAGATTGGTGGTGTGTTTCCTTTAGAACGTGATGATGAGGGATCAAAGATTCCTCCTTGTCTAAATAGTCCTCCTTTTCCTTGCAAATTCATGGGAAGAGAGACTTGTGTGTCAAGAGAATATGTCATTGATGCGATGAAGGTGGATGGATTGTTGGTGTCATGAAAGATGAGTGGGACGTATAGATTCTTTGGATCTTGAGGGATGGTATTTGGTAGACCCAAGATGGTGTTTACATCTAATTCTTGGTTATTTACAAGTGGATGTGTTTGAAAAGCATGAAGCAATGAACTTCCCTTGGTAACTGTGGGTTGACTTGGAGCATGAGATGATGCTGGTTGTGGGATGGGTTGAATGATGTTTTGGAAGGAAGGTGTTAATGAGACTGGTGGCATAATCCCAAGAGGTTTCTCCAAAATACTACTCACATCATAATCAGAAGGGAGTTTAGCCCCTTTGCTAATTCTAGCATGTATTGTGAAGGATTAAGTCTCATCATTAGGTTGACAATTTTGTGATTTTCAAGATTTTGGACCATCTCCATGATTTCATCTTGAGTCATTCCTAGGAAATTGTCGGCGATATCCTCCACTTGGAAAACTCCCTCTTGAAGATCTTGTGGTAGTAGAGGAAGGTTGAGTGGGGGATTGTTAGATCCAATGGGGTTGATTTTAGGTGCATTTTGACTCAAGTCACTTGAAGTGGATGTTTCTTTGCTTGCTTTCATGTTTTTCTTGTGTTGAGATCTAGTTTGGACCATAAAATAAGGAAAAACTTTTAGGAATATGGGAGCTAAACCTCTAACTCCTTAGGTTGGTCTAAAATTTAGGTACAAAAAATAAAATATAAGATGTTGAGGATCAAATTATGGTGATGAGATAATGAAAGATGGGTGATGTGAATGATCGAACTATTAAGAAACCTTGGAAGGATACTAGACTTTGGGACTTTTGGATTTTTGAATTTAAATTTGATTTGGATTTTGATAATGAACTTATAAACTCCAAGATGTTAGATATTATCTTGGAATAAACTTGTCCACAAGGTGATGATTTAACTAAGTGTATGAAGAAGGATTCATCTACACACACTTAGTCAAACAAGAAGATTTTTATTTTGAGGATTTTACCAAAAGCCTAGCATAAAGGATTTTTTCCAAGATTCTATGAGTTGTTTGTGAGATGGGATTTGATTGATGTTTGGGGATGGATGAAAGTGTTAATTTTGATCCTAAGTGAACTTAGAGAGACTTTTGTTTACAAGACCTTGGTATTGAAGAACATGCTATAATTCCAAGAAATTTTCAACCCTACTAAGTGAGATACTCAAAATGTTGGAAGAGAGTTGGATTTGACAATAATAAAATAAGTACAATTCGGGGTTGTCCTTTGATGCACATTTGTAAAAGTTATAGACCAATCTTTCTCTAACTTGATAAAGCATCGACTGACGTTTCTTGAGATTTCTTGGACTAAGACGTTTGTGACGATTGATGGACTTTGGTTTTGGGACTTCGATCTTCTGGGAAATCATTTGAGAAAACACATGTGTGGGGTTCAATTTGTCTTTTATCTTTGCTTAATGGATTCTTTTTACCACAAACACTTTTCTTTCTTAGCTTTTCAACGAGATGTCTATGTCTCAATTTCTTTTCATCCCACAAGGTCCATTATGTGGAAATCAAGATAATCAAGGAAATAGTTCCCTAATGTTGACCTTAGAGAGAGAAAATTGAGATATAGACCTAAATATTTAGAAGCCTCTAAGGATAAATCCCTAGGGACAAGCAGTAATACATGGAACTTTCAAAGGTATTTGCCTCTTCTAAAGGGTTTGAAATTTGATGAGCTTGTTGAATGTTTTTTTTCAAGATTTTGGATCCAAGCAATGTGTTTAATTGACTCAAATATTGCACAACCCTAGGATAGAAAAGAAAATATTTGTTGAATTCCCACTTGGATTTCTCCATTTTTGGTTATTCAGAGCGGATGATTAGAAGCTTGACCACACTAGATCCCCTCCACGACACTCACTTCTATGGGTTAGGAGAGATTCAAGTTATCATGAATCTCCCATGACAAACTCTTCATCTCTACAAAGAACCCGAAATATGTGGGACGGTTCTGGAGGTCCGACCTCCTGACACCAAAAAATATTGGGATTTTGGCTTCTAAACAAAGGTTTGTAATAAGGGCATCTAGTTTAGGGGGTGCAATGATAAACTCCTTGTTAGAGATATCCCCACCCTTAGAACAAGGGATTTATGCATCATAAAGACACTGGAGGAGAGTTATCATGCATCACTTCCCATTGTTTATGATTTTCATCGTAACCACAAATTTATACAGCAATTTGGAAGAGCTTGGTTTATGCTCGTTACAACTTGGGTCATTCCCTTAGGGTGAGTAATTTTTCCCACCAAGGTAGGCCCTCTAAAGGTGAACAATAGTGAGTAAGTACATATGTAGTTCAATCAATTTTTTCTTGTGTGAACAAAGAGAGAACACACGCAAGGCATTTTCTCTCACTAGCAAGATTTGTTCAATTTTAAAAACCCAAATTTGAAATGTGGAGGCAATATTTTAGACAACCTAAAGTCACTAAAATGCTTTTGATTCACAAGATCATCGTGAAGCGTGAGAGAAGTGCATATGCATTTGAATGAAAATAGTTTGTAAAGAAGATTACATAATAGAACAAACACAAATTCATTTTAGTCCTCAAAAGCAATAAATGAGTTCTTTTTATAGCACCAAATTTGAGTGTGAAAGTTGATTGTTCAATTTTAATCCAAACTCAAATTTCTAGTAAGTATCTAAGGTTCAATTTTAACCAACTTAATAAAGCTTGAGTTGTGGGTTAATTTTAAGTCCAAATTGAATCTAGTTGGTCCTAGAAATTGAATTGGAGAAATTAAAGCCCAAAATGATCACAAAAAGCATTAAAAAATGCGTTTAAGACTTCAAATTCTGACCCTCCCCTTCTTCCTACAAATGTGGTGCTCTACAAAAGTCAAATGTAGCACTGAAAAATAGATGTAACACTCTGGTGATTACAAATGCGGTGCTCTACAGAAACAGAGAGTGTGAATGTGGTGCTCTACGGTGAGAAATCAAGACAAAAAGCAGAGAATGTATATGTGGTGTTGAATCAAAGGTGGTGTGATAGGGGCATGTGTAAGCGGCGCGATGTGGCGAATGTGGCACTATATGTCAAAATCAGCGCTTTGCGGCATTGCATTTGCAAAAATGAGGCATTGTGTTCCCATGTCTACAAAAAAAAGAGAAATTAGGTGAAATTGAACATGTTAGATTGCTCAACCCTCCTTCTAGCGCCAAAATGTGAGCACAAAACCTACAACATAACAAGAGATCATCAAATAAGAGTCGCACATGTTAGAAAATAAAATCTAATGCTCCCTATGAAATTATTGGAGAAAAAAAGTTGAAAACATGAAATAAAGCAAGAACATAACATGAAATCAACAAAGCTAACCAAACCTCAATCCCATAGGGGGATTGGTGCTCCTTTGATGTGGAAAGAAGCCCTTTCCCAATCCCTTTGATAAGATTTAATTTTCAATGTGATCCAAGTATGAAAAATGGCTACAATCTAGCTAAAATGGATGAAAATGATGAAATGCTATGGACTCAAATGGCTATAGTGATAATGCATGAAGTTGTGGATCCATATTATGAAAAGGATGCATCTATTTATAGAATCCAAGGGTTGAAGAATGAGAGGATTTGATGAATGTGGGATAAATTGAGAGCCAATGACAATGTTCCAACTGTCACAATTCTATTGGATGAGGGTGGAGCACATTTTGGGAAATGTTTGAGTGGAGGAGGATGGAAGAGTAGTAAATGTTGATGATTGAGAATTTGAAATTGGTGTAAGAGGAATTGAATGGGATTTGAGAGGATGTAAGAGGATTTTAAATGTTGTAAGAGAATTTATTGCAAATGTAAGAGGATGTGATAGATTTTTGAAAACCTTTGGACGGAAGTTGAATGAGGTGGTTGAGAGGAATATTCCTCAAAATATGCCTTTGTGAGGATAATTGAGGTAATTTGATAAATAGAAGAAATTGATTTTATGTGCAACCTGGTTAGTTGACCATTGTTGATTTAACTTTTGAGGAGTTAAAAGCTGGAGGATTTGATAATGATGATTAAAAAGTTGATTTAGGATTAATTAATCCAAAATTAATTAATTGGAGTGAATTAGGAGATTGTGATATTTTATTTGATTGATTTTAATCAAATGAGAGGATTAAGAGGCGATTTAATTAAATAATATGAATAATTAATTAGAATAAGGGTGAATTAATCAATAAATTTAATTATTTGATTAATAGCTGAATTTATTGAATTTAATTAAATAATGTTGATTTTTCAATTAAATGATCAATTTGAAGTAATTTAGGAACAAACGGTGTTAGTTGATCAGAATTAGATATCCAGTATCAATCAAGACTTTTTCAATGTCTACAATGAGAGCATTGGCTTACTGAGTGAAGTACATTATCAACCTGAGAGAAGGGGGATTATTGTGGCATAGCAAAAGGATCAAGCATAAGCTAGTTGTTGTTGTGGGAAAAATAATTTGCATTTAATCAATTGGATAAGTGAAAACATGCATGAGGATATTCTTCTTTTATTATCTTAGCTTTTGAATGGTTGGTTCATGATTGTTTTAAATTTTCTATTATGTATACTTGCATTTAGGGAAAATATTATTGGTTTGAAAAGGAATTAGAAGCTTTTATACTATTTTGTGATGTGCTTGTAGATACTCCATGATAGGAGGATTTGTTTGTCATAAGTATTATTATTATACTAGATATGATTATACAAGGGTAGGTTAAGAGTTACTCATAGCTAAGTTATTTGAATATCAAAAGAAAATGCTCTTTTCTTCCATACACTTCTTTTGATAAATTCTCATAGGATATTCCCCTCCTATTTACCATAAGATGCATAATCTTTTTGTAGACCCTCCATATTTCACCTTAAACATAGGATGACGCAAGTAGTATGCCATTGAATAAGATTTTTTTCTTTTCTTTTCATTTTACCACCACATACTAGCTTCCAATATTACAAACAATATAGGAGGAATGCAATGAAATACACACTAAAACATGGCTTGCTCTCATTTCTACATTGAACAATATGAAATTCATCTCCTTGCAACTTGTAACTCTACCACTATGTTTGAGAAAACAAATTTCTTACACACCCATGAACAAAGTCTTGCTCTCCACCCTACCGTAATGGCGTCATGGAGCCTCGTGGGCTCTAGCCATACCCCCGAGCAAGGTTTTCTTTTAACTCCAATACGATGAATGGAGCCTTTTTTTTTCAAAACTTTACAAGTGATAAAATATAACATAGTACCAAATCTCATGCTTCTAGTTTCTCTACTCTTTATTCTCAACCATGATCCATACATCATACCACTTTCTTACAGAAAAGAAAAATACACAAAAGAGAAAATAGAAGTAAGAGAGAACTTATCTATTTTCTCCAAGTGAGGGAACTAAACTCTTTTATTCTTCTTCCTCTCCAAACCAAGCCATTTTCATCATTATCTTGCCAAAGAGATGGACTCCTCTCTTTTCGCATTCTTTCTACCATCTTCACTCAAGTTCTCCAAGAGGAGAAGTGGGCAATGCCAAAATCTTCCATCTTCTTGAGATATATCGGGATCCTCCAAACCTACACTCTTTCCCACAAGTGCTCACACATGTGTGAGACTTGTGCCAATTCCAAGAACTTTTGGGGAGTAGGAGGTTGAGAGTGACAAGTCACTCTTCCCAAGCCCCAACACTTTTTGAATTTGTCACATTCATGAATGTGGACTTTTGAGGGGTCTTTTCACACTCCAAGGACAAGTTCACATGTGTCAAAAAGGTTCAAAACCCATAGGTATAGGTCCTAGGGGTCTATTCTTGTTCAAAAACCAAGGAAATTGATTCAGTAATCCCTTTTTAAAAGCCACACAAAAATCCATACGAATTTTGATCTTAACCAAGGGTTCCAACCCCAACCAAACACACATCACATGTCCTACCATTGGATTCTACTCAATCACCCGGCCAATAATAAAACCTCAAACCCTTCTAAGTCAAATAGGGCTACACTTAGAACTTCACAAAGATGTATTTGATTTGATTCCAACATTTATCTATCCACCTATTTGCATATTTGATTCCTGCACATTACCAAGGTCAGCATGATTAGATCATATATCTCTTCATATTATTAGCTAATCCAATTCACATAATTTTCACTCATGAACTATTTACTCATTAATACATCGAATGAAACTAATGATTCAATTTTCATTATAATCAAAGGAAATACACACTTACTCCAATACAAGAATATAGTCAATGAAATAGTCACTCCATCATTTTGTTAACCACCTTAGTAATTTATTTTAAACTCCTATAACATTAACGATGAACCATTTACCAAATTTTAATATGCCAAATAACCCAACACTTTCAAGTTATATCCAACACTTCACATGTGCATCTATCATAATTAAATCAAGGTTAATGCCCATGAATCCTAAAATATTTTTATCATTCATTTCATCATAATTATCATCTAACTACTTGTTTGATTGAAATAAAATTTGGGATACAGAATGGGATCTTACATTCATGGTAACATAAGCAATAATATAATCAAATACTCACACTATTTTCCATCCATAATACATCTTACCATCCATTTAGGATCACATAAAACATATTAGGGTTTTTCTAATCACATGCAAGGTGGGGCCTTACAAAAAGCTCTTATATTATACCAAGGATGGGAATATCCATAAGATATCATAGATTTTTTGGAAAGGGAAATGGGTTATTTCTGAGGTTAGGGATTACCTAGGGAAGGAAATTACCTAAGCATAGTATATGAACACTCAAGATCCAAACCAAGCTTTAGAAGTGTATGTGAATAGAATGACCTTCATTTGAAGTACTAAGTGAGAATAATTTTTCCAAAGTAATGTAAGCAGCCACTATTTACACTATCAAGTTCACCGTGATTCGGTGGTATGCACGCTAGTCCTAGATTGTGGTTTTACAAGTTCTAGTCATGTAGGAAACAACACTAAGCTTTTATAGGCTATTGATATGAGGTTTATTAACCAATCTCTTCGTCGAAGGGTAGGGTCATCTATCGAATGATAGATATGCGGGGGACTGCATATGAGTCTTTGGTTGGTGGTTAAGCACTTGAGTGATGCTTCTCCTCATCGGTTGGAATCCAAGGTTTGTAGATGTTTGTGCCAATATTAGGGACAACTAGAGTGTTTGCACAATGATCAAGGACATTTAGAATGTATGCATCAATATAGTGATATTAGGACCAGTTTGTATAGCTATTGCCAGATAAAGCTCAAAGTAGCTATGTATACATCATGTACCCATTTATATGGAAGAATTTGAACACAAATAATATACTTGAGTTAAATAAATATGGCATCTATGTTATGGAAATATTTGTGAAATTACAATGGAATGTAATGGAAGTTTGGAAATAGTGTTGTTTCAATTATGCATGTAATTTACATTATGGGAAGAATTTTTTTTATTGCTATGTCATGATATCATAGAATATTAACTTAGCATGAAATTTTTGAAATGGGGTTGTTACATGTGGTATCAGAGCTACCAGGTTCAGCTCTAGAACCTATGAGCTCATTACACAAACAATGCATAAACCTTATCAGAAGATAATGGTTGAAAAATTTCTTGTGCCACAATGACAAAAGAAAAGAACTGGGGGAAAAGAGAAAGGAAGAAAATATTCCTAGAAACTTGTTTAAGTTTGGGACTAGATAAGATTCATCCCTAGAGTGGAAACTCCTAAACCAAAAACTTATTATTATATCCCCTTGATTTGTGGAAGATTATGTAATTAGGTTATGTAGGAAGGTTAGGAATTTTAACCAACAAGTACCTTCTTCCTACAAGATAGCTAAGTGACTCTAAGGGGATGAGAAGAAATGAGATAATCCCTTTATTAGTAGAAATTTATAGTTGAAAAGAGTCAAGAATTATTGGATTTAGTAAACTATACTATGAATCTATGAGTATACATTATTGGCATAAATTGGAAACTTCAAACAAAGTAGAAATTCAATGAAGGAGGTATCCAAGAGATTGGAGAAATTTTGAAAAAATCTGATTTATGTGAAAATCTAGGAACTTGTAAGAAAGGAGATAGTACCTTGGAATAAGGGAAGAGATCAGAGTGGTTAGAAATGGAGTAATCAATAAAGTGGTCATGGTTACACCAACCAAAATCAAAGAAATCAATTGGAGTTTTCATTAAGGTGAGAGAAAGAAACCAAGCAACCTTGGTATCTCTAAAGGTTATCAGAGAATAAGTTACCAAGAATTGGGACAAAGTCACTTGAAAAGGTAACTATGAGAAAGAAGCCTAAAAAGGTAAATCATATTGATCCCACTAAGGTTTGGATAGTACATAGATAGGTTGGAGTACAAGTAGAACTCACCAACGTGATAACAAAAATCAACATATGTTTAGAGGTTCCAAAAGGAAATGGAATGTAGTGTGACACTATGTGATAAAACTATGTAAAGTTGAAAGGAAAGAATGCTCTAAGTTGAAACGTATATCAACCAAAGAGGCTTTGTGGAAATGGATGTTCTACCACAAAAAAAATATTGGAAAGAGAATATGTGTAATGATGGAAAACGGCCCCCCCTAACATGGCCTTGATTTAGTGTTGCAATTAGGTCTTGCACACTTGTAAACTAAATGAGCTTATTGGTGCCTTATTTGGAGTGTTGTAAAGTGTTGTAACACACTTTCACACTTTTCTATGGTTTTATTTAATAATTGGGCTTCTTTATGCTTTAATTGGCCTTATTTTGCATCCACAAGCCTCATTTAATGCATATTTTTTAGGATAATCCTAACACAAATCAATATTCAATCATAATTCAGCTATTTTAGGTTGAATGGCCCAAATTTAGTGATCTGGGACTCATTTTCCACCTTGGGTGAAAGAGTCCCACCTAGGTTTTTGTGTCCCAAATCTAGTTTCGCACCTTTCTAAGCATTTTTAAAAATGTTCCCATAAATTATGCCTAATGGGACTCATTTTCCAACTTGGGTGAATGAGTCTCATGTGGCCCAAAATCAAAATTAGTTCAAATTTTTGGTGAGATTTTATCCTCCTAGATCTGATGTCAGCTTTTAGTGTTGTAGTTTCGGGAATTCTTGCATAATTAAGTATAAATACAAGTTTCTTTCACTCATTTTCTCCTAACAAGCAATCAAGTGACCTAATAAGTTGAATGACCATCCTTATAGCAAGTTTGAGTTCACAAGAGCATTCAAGAGAAAACTATCAAGCATTTTAGAGAATTCTTCAAGCATCAAGCATCATGTCAAAGTCTTCATGCATCATGTTTGTTTTGGAGCTAAAAATTGTGATGTAGGATTTTATGATTCAAGCTAACATTTCATTCAAGATCTATCACATTCAAGCAAAATTCAAGATCTACATCCATTGGAGCCATCTCATACATATTTGTAGCACTTCATTGCTAGGGTTTAGTGAGTTGCAACATCATATTTTGTTCATTCATCATTCTCCATTCCTATTTCATTTCATTCCAAGGTTTGATTTCCAAAATAGGGTTTGACCAAGGAAAACCCCTATCCACTAATAAAAACATTTTTCTCTCTCTTTACTGTCTGATTTATAGATTTAGATTAAAGACACATAGAAGAGAAAGTTTGGAGAAGGTTGTCAAAGTGCCTAAAATTTTCAAAGTTGTCATCAAGCATTGGAGAACATTGGAGAACACCTACAAGTTGATCTACAGATATTCAAATCCAGAAACCTAAAGGAGTAGATTGAGTAGGCTGAGAAGAGAAAATTCAAAATTTGAAGTTTCAAAAAACCCTAACTGGATTGATTTTCCACTTCTAGAAAATGAGTCCCAGTTTAGGTCAAAATTCATATTTTTGTAGATTTAGATACCCATTTGCCAGATTCCTATTTTCGCATAGAAACCCAGATTTGCGATTGATTCGCCCAGCTTGGCGAATGAGTCCCACTCAACATTAAAGTTAGAACTTCCATCATTTTAGAGCTCCTTCCAATCATCTTCAGATTCCCAAGTGAACACATTTCATCTTACAACTTGTTATTATGTTTATATGCATTTCTAGGCCATTAGGTTAAAGCTTGCATTAAATTAGGGTTTAGCATTACAACTTGCATTTCATTTGTCTTTCCAAGTTCTTACTTGATGGTGAACCCCTTATTAGTTTACAATCAGCCCCTAGGAAAGCCCTATTACAAGATCTCTTTCTCCTTTGCATTGAGATCTCTAAGGTTATCCCTGAATGAAATTGGAAAGTGGGTGTGCTCTATGTCCTAAACCATATGAAAGCATACTAACCCATTTTTATTTCATTTCATTTTGGTGAACCTACATTTAGAACATTATAATTCTGATTTGGAGTGCATTATAATCCTAGATATTTCTTGCATTAACATTGCATTAGGGTTTGCACTAGTTAATTGGCATTCTAGGGTTTCTAATTTGGCATTAGTGAAAGTTCATATAGCTTGCTTTCTTGCATATCACATCATTGAAAATCATACAAAATATGAATTTTCACTTAGCATACAGTTAATACAACATAAAAAACATAAAAATCAAATAAAGCTTTATGAAAATTTTGAAAAAAATTATCATTGGGACTCATTCACCAACTTTGTCGAATCGGTCCCAGTGCAGATTATGCAACACATTTTTCAACATTTAAAACATTGTTTCTGAGCTTCTATTTTTTGTTTATAACTTTTTTTTCTAGTTTATAGGTTTTCTATTTCATTTGATTCATTGCATCTAGTTTAAATTAGTTCATCTCGTGCATTGCTTAAAATCCAAAATTGCATCTAGAACATTTCATTTCACATTGTTGCATAGTTTAGAATCAGAAATTTGCATCATGTATATGTGCTTTGGAAAACTATGGAGGTCCTTGAAGTCCTTAGTGGATGTATCAAGTTGTGCTTTTGGAAATGACCCTAATGATTCAATTGAACCTACTGATGCTCACCCCACTCCTAATGCATGTCCTCATGATGTTTACATCATTGGAGAAGATTATGACAACATGAATAAGTTCCTAAATGATTTTCTTAACAACCTCAAAGCTAATGCATCCTTTTATCCATCCATGGAACAACCAAAACCCCCTACAATACCACCTCTTGAGATATTTGGTTACCTACATCCTAAAACTAAGACAAGAATTGAACCTAAGTTCCCTTCAATAGGTGAACCAAGTTCCTCTAAGTAAGCAAACACCCAACCATTCTATGCTAACAAAGTGACAGACACCCCTATAAACCTAGAAGAGACATATGGAAAAAGCTTTACAATCTTGAGTAAACAAGGATGTGATACAAGTGAACATGCAATTCATCAACTCTTAGAGAAAATACCAATTGAAAGTACTAAAGGAATAGGATATCAAAACCCTCCCGATATGAATGTCCTTCTTCCTAAAGAACAACCAATGCCTCATAATAATAATAAGGATGATAGGATCATCTTTAGTCCTATTACCTAATTTTGCTTCTAGCTCAATCAGGTAGAATTATGGTTGTTTCTTGCAAAGTAAAGATAAAATATATACATTGAATTCTATCATTTTCCATTCATATGCACAAAAAATTATCAAATATACTGCATTACATTATGCAAATGTATACAACAGAAAAGAGAGAAAAAATGTTGCATAAAAGTTGTATTTATTGCTAATCATAAATGTATGGTATCCCACACAAGCCATGGGACTAACTACTTCAATATAGTAAAATAATAAGCTATACATTTGAAGATACATAAAAGTAAAAAATGCATATGGAAAGAAAGGGGATCCATCATTGCCTGAATGATGAATCCTAGTTGAGTTGAGTTGTTGCATCTGTTTCAGCCACCCTCCTACTTTTCCAACCTCTAGAAGTTGCTTTCTAGTTGCTCCAAGATTTCCTACATGAGTGAGAGAGTTTTTTAGAGCTTAGGATCACAAATCTTTACATATATGCAACATCTACAAACATATAGACTATTCTCATAAAACATTGAAATAGTCTACATATCATAGATGTCTAGGAAAACAAAAAGGTTATCATAAAAAATCTATCATATGCTTTGTTTTATCTAATATATTTGTTCATTGTGCAAGTATAGGTGAAACCTTTATTGTTGGATTGTTTCATTTGATCATAGCGTGTGGAGTAAAATGGGCTCCCACAAGGGTTGAGCCCAGATTGCTACCCTCTTGTTTCACTTGAGAGGGATAGTCACATATTGAATCATCTATGGAATCCTTGAAAACAAGTTTTCATAACCATGATGATATTGATAAAAGTTAGAAACCTTATTAATAAGGTTTCTCTCCTATTAATAAGGGCAGTTACCAATATGAAAATGATACAAAAGTTGGTCAACAAAAGTTCCATGATAGTTTTCATAAATAAAAGTTCAGTTAGCACTGATCATGCATAAAGGGAGTGCAATCATTAATCAAGAAACAATCATTTTAAGAATCATGAGAGACAGTCATGAAAAAATAGCATCCACATTAGAATGCAGTGATAAGCTCCTCTAGGGATGAAAGATAGTTCCTTACACAGAATGCATTCATTAATAAATAGTAGCATTGAATTGAAAATATAGTCATCAAGCTATAAGAGGAGAAGAGTCATGAATGCAATGTAAAAGATAGTGACATTGATGCAAAAGGATGCTTAAAGGACTGTCATGGATACCACTAAAGCAACAAAGAGAATCATCAGGGCTATTCAAATGGTTTCATTTCCAATGTCAATATACACTTTCACTATTACAATGAATACAAAGACAAGTCATTTTGAAGTGTAATGGCATCATGTCCTATTGAGATGGAGACAAGTTACAATATTACTTGGAATAGTCACCTTTTGTAGTTTGCACAAAACTAATTTATGTTCTATGTTTTCAGAAAGTAAAATGAATAAAAAAATAGCAACTAATAGTCATGCCTTATAGAGTAAATTGAATCCTCAAATACCAATAGGAAAAAGGTGTGAGGCTAAGCTTGAGAGGAAGGGTTTTCCTTCATTTTTAGGAAAAGCTATAGTGACAAAAGGCAAAGACCATAACAAAAAATGGAGAAGCCACGGCCTATTGAGGATAAAACAATGAAACCCTCATCCAAGAAAGCTAAATGCTTATGGAAACCCGGAATGTTCATCACATAAGTCAAAGTGGAAAAGCCGAGCATAGGAAACATTATATAGAAAATCAAACAAAGTTTCATCATTTCTTTGAAATTGACAGTGAAAATATAAAATTCCTTGTGAAACCTCGGCCATAGCACGATAAATGCTTCAGGAAATTAAGAAATTATGCAGAAATAAAAGTATCTTCATTCATTTTCTACTACAATCAACCAATAAAGCAAATGATCATAGGTAATTGGTGAAAAACGTAGAAACGCTTACCAAGCCTCAGTTTCCAGCTTATTTCTTGCACAAAAATCTCCATGGAAGCTCCCAGAGAAGCTCGAATAAACCTTAGGTGGTGGCATGAAGGTAGAACAAGTTGAAAATGCAAAGTGAGAATGAAGTGCCTGTGGGTATGTCTTAGGGTTACTTTTTCCCTAATTAACTGACCCTTAATTAGTAATTTTTTCCATTGTATTAAAAATATTTTGCATAACTAATACATTTGTAATGTATTTAGTTATCTGTATTGCTTTGTATTCCTCTTTGCATAATTCTCAAACACAAGTCAAACAACATTTTATTTTGCACAAGTTGAGAGTGAATTAAATTGTAAACTTCATTAAAGTGATAAATTATAAATCACTTTAATAATTATTATGCGTTGTGCAAGATAAAGATGTTGTTTCTTTCAAGATATGGTCAAAGGGGATATTGTTGAGGGTTTATTGTTCTACCATGCATATAGGGGAGGTTGAAAGAGGTTGGAAAACATGTGCCAAGAATATAGGAGGCTGCTTTTCTCATTTTGAAGCACTTGGAGAGCATTTAGGAGTAGTTTTTGATGCCTTTATGATGGATAGGGTCAAGGATTGACCATTTCTTCATTTTGGAGCCTTTTTGGAGGAGATTTCAAAGCTATATTTTTGTCTTTTCTGTTGTATATGACCAAGAAGGTTCTAGTTACTATTTTGGTGCATCTTGATGGAGAATGGATATAGTCACTTCACTACTCATTTGTGAAGTTAGTTCTTGTTCTTTTTTCTACTTTGTGACTTTTTTGGAGTCCTTGGAGAAAAAGACAGTGTTTTGTAGCTCTTTTGACATGTATACCAGTGGATACCTTGGAAGTCAATGAAGTTAAGTATTTTTCCTTCTCATTTTTTTTGTTCTACTATGTGCACATGTTTGATTAATGAGATTACTTTTGAAATTATCTAATTCCTTGTAGTTTTGTCTCATTGTTAGCACGTTTTGTAGATAAATATGTATGTTGCAGGTTATACGTTGTGTTAAAATGTAAATGCTTCTAGTTGTGAAAATATATTTCCTTCTAAGAGTTTGGCATTAAAGCCTTCTTATGAAACTCTTATGTAGAAACATATGAAATTGAGTTGTGTAATTCAAGCTTTTTCATTTGATTGAACTGTGTATGTAAGTTGTTCTACAGGTTCTAGTTAGTGTTTTGGTGCATCACCTTTTTCAAGTTTTTAATTTTCATTTTATGCTTCCTTTTACCCTTTTCCTCTACAAGTTATTATAGTAGTTTAGGTGAGTACCTTAGGAGCCAGCCTTCTTTGTAGGTCCATTCCATGTTTGGGTAACTCACAGCCTAGGAATGTTCCCATGTTTCTCCAAAGTGCTAAGTTCTGTAACTTAGCAACGGTGCAATTTTTGAGATAACAGTTTTTTGCATGCCTAGTGGGATTGTTCAAATCAGGACAGTTTAAGAAATATATGTTTATTGTTGTTTTTGATATGTAGCTAGCAATTTTCAGACCTTTAAGAGGTTGAAGTCTGCATATCTGGTGACTCTAATATCAAAATCTACTGGATGAAGCAAACTAGGTGCTGGTATGTTTAGTTCATAAAGAAGGAAAACAAAATTTCTTTCATTTCATAGATATTTCCAAGAAATTTTCTAGTTTTCCTATGCTTTAATATGTAAAATTTGCATGGTCAATATGTATTTTCACCTCCATTCCATGAAAATATTGCATATATTCCCTCTTATCACACATAATAGTTTGTTGGTTTTATTCCAAATGACCCTGTGATGGCAAGCTACCAACAAACTTATCAGGTTTTCCATCCTTTCACCCCTGCTCAACTTTCCTGGAAGCCTATCCATGCCTATAATCATTTGCAAGAAGATCATTTTTCTCATAACCAACATGACTACTCTTTGAATCATCCTCAAGATGCCAACAACATGAGTATCAGGGAGATAGCATTAGACTTGCAAAGGAAATTAGCAGTTGTCACAAAAGAGCAGGAGTATAATATGCATCAGGAAGATCTTGCTCATCAAGCTCATTTTCATTAAAGGGAGGTGGAGGCACAAAGGTATGAATAAGAGTTTCTTGTTAGACAAGTTACATACAAAGAAGAACAAATAAAGCACCTTTTTGCACAAGTAAAAAGGTATGAAACCCAATAAGCCCCTTGTATTTCTAGTTTCAGTTCAACTCTTCCTGTAATGATGAATCATCCTTTGAATGAAGAGGTTTCCAAGTCTAAAATCCCTAGTTTTAAACAAGAGAAACCTTTTGAGTCCTCAAGTAAGCCTCCTTGTGTCAAAATTCAAATTTTTAGGAGTGCTCTTTCAATCCAACAACCAATTCATAACCAAGAGCAATCCATAATGTAGCATAATGAGCCTACCATTGAGCCTTCTCCAATATTTGAAATTCCAAGCTTCAGGTAGCTTTCTACCCTTAAGATTCCAAGTTGGAAAGAGCCATCTTTTCAACCCTATGAGGTTCCTCCACCAACCATACAAATGGAACCATGCTCTAACATCTAGAAAGCAAAAGAAGAGCAGACCCTTCATCAAGAAAACTCACTCACCATGGAGGAGGCTAGAGATACAAACCTATTGCAAATAGCTATAGAGAAGTATCAATTAGAACATGATAAAATTGGATAGGAAAATACCTTTCAAGATGTATCTTTGAATGCTCTAACTTATGATCTCCCTCATTTTGATGGAGATGGTAAGAATGTTTCAATAGGACAACAAGGTGAAAAGGTGAGAGAGGTTGATGAAGAAGAGAAGTTCACAGTTTGGAATGATGAGTTACCTTCTTTCATTCAACATGATGAAGAAAGTATAGGCCTTGATATGTTCATTGATGACAATCAATATGAAAATGGAGCCTTGGATCATGATGAAGAGCATAAAAATGAACCTAACACCATTTTACAAGGTATTAGCCTTGATATCTTAGAGCAAGTTATGAATGAAGAAGCTAATGATTAGCTTGATGAAGAGATGTGCATAGACATAATTGAACAATTTTGTTTGAAGTTGGATGAAAAAGAATCATACCTATTAGAATAAGTTGATAATCATGGTAAACCAAAACAATAGGCTCACAAGCTTGAACAAGTGTTAAAGCAACAGGAAAATATTCATGTTTTGATTCCTCAATCAAGATGCCATGAACAGGACCTATTTGGAGATATCATTGAGATATATTTTCCACAATTAGTTGATGAACAAATACCTTTGAAGAAACAAGTGCAAGAAGGCATCTTTCAGAAAGAGTCACCAAAAATTAAGCATCCAAATCAGCGAAAGGATGGAACAACAATGAATGGGAAAGAAACTAGCAGTAGGAGTTCAAAGTTTGTTCATTCAAGGGGCTATCCTATTAGATTTTTAGCTAGTATGTATGTCAATGAAGTACGACGGGTCATGCTTGCACCTAAGCATGAGGATACTATTGAAGAAGAAGCTGAGTTTAGAGTTGCAACTGAAAGTGATCTCTTTCATCTCACTTGTTTAGTCCAAGACAATAGTAGGCATGATCAAAATCAAAACATAAGTGAGTTTATTACATTTTTTATGAAGCACTGCAACAATCTATTGAATATCTATTTGTGTTTCATATCCTTTCAATAATGCATGATCATGTAAAGTATCCTATGTTGGTCAAGAGGGGTAGTTATTTTGTAAATCTAGTTAATGGTTTTGTTTGACTAAGCCTTGCTATTGGTTAGAGTAGGGTTAGTTTTAATTCCTCTAATTGTTGTTTTGCATAGTTAGTCAGTTTGGGCTGATTTTTTGGTAGTTGGAATAAGTTTTCAAGGTGTCGTGCATTGATATGATGAGTTACAACAGTATATAAGATAGTTTTTCAAGTCTTGTTAGTTTTCTATTGACTCATGTGCCCAATGGGTAAGCTCAGGCAATTAGTCAAGACGTTTAGTAGGAAAAAAATTAGTATATGTTACCAAAAATGTTACCTAATTTTGCTTCCACCTCAATTAGGTAGAGTTATGGTTTTTTCTTGCAAAGTAAAGTTAAAAGATATACATTGAATTCTACTATTTTCCATTCATATGCACAAAGAATTATCAAATAGACTACACTACATTATGAAAATGTATACAATAGAGAAGAAAGAGTACAAATGTTCCATAAAATTTGTATTTATTGATAATAATTGATGCAGAGCTAAGAGGATTCAACAAAACATCTCGCAAACCTTCAACAATAATTCAAAGAAATCTTTCTATAACACATGCTATTAGACATTCTATATCATATTGGAAACATAACTATGGCAGCCCACAATTTAATGCAACAAACAATCATTAATAACTTACCAAAAAAAAAAATGAAGCCAATCTATCTAGTGAGACTGAAGAAAACATATTTATAGACATTTAGTCATATTTTTATGAAGATCCAATAGTGGAAATGAAAGTTATTGTATTTTTCCCAAAACTGCAAACCCTAGGTAGGGTTCAGACCTGCCCTCAAACAAATGGTCATAACTTATTCAAATCTTAATGAAATTTGATGAGACTTGAAACAAATGAAAGTAGATTCACATGAAAAAAAATACAATTGGTTTTAGATCCAAAATATAAACTTTACAATCCGTACCATCACACTTTTTAGACTGTAAATTCTGCACAATATTGTTAGAATAGGCAATCTCACCAAAATAGTCATATCTTCCACAAAAATCAATAAAATTCAATGAGACAAAAATAATTGGAAACTAGAAATAGATATATTTCCATCCATATATGATAATCCATTATTTGAGTCCATACCAGGCCGTACTAAGCACAACTTCAGCCTAGAAACAATGCAAAAATAAGAAAATGCACACAAAACTTGAGGTTGCCATTCATCAAACTTCAAAAATAATGTCTCCAATCCCCAATTCGAGTTTTTGAGGGTGTCTTTATACATTTCCAACCAAAACCAACCATTTTCAACTACCTTTTGATTAGTTTGTTGACAGAACACCTTAATGACACTTTATCTACCTAATTTTTCACTTTTGACAATTTTTACAATATGGAACAACTTTAAACATTATTTGACAAATGACTTAAAATGTGACTTCCTAAGACTCAAACACCTCTAGAATGGTTTGATAAACCTTATAAGACTCAATACACAAAATAGAGAAACTATTTACAAATGGCCTCATGGAGGCAAGAAATCAAACAGGTGCTCCTGCACCAATCATAAATGTATGGTGTCCCACACAAGGGGTGGGACTAACTACTTCAATACAGTAAAAGAATAAACTATACATTTTAAGATACATAAAAGTAAAAAATGCATATGGAAAGAAACGGGATCTGTCATTTCTTGAATGATGAATCCCAGTTGAGTTGAACTATTGCATTTGTTTTAGCCTCCCTCCTGCTTATCCAGTCTCTAGAAGTTGCTTTCCAATTGCTCCAAAATTTCCTGCATGAGTGAGAGAGAGTTTGTTAGAGCTCGGGATCACAAATATTTACATATGCAACATCTACAAACATATAGCCTATTCTCATAAAACATTGAAATAGTTTGCATATCATAGATGTCCAAGAAAACAAAAAGGTTATCATAAAACATCTATCATATGCTTTGTTTTATCTAATATTTTTGTTCATTGTGTAGGTAGAGATGAAATATTTATTGCTAGATTGTTTCATTTGATCATAGCATGTGGATTAAAATGGGCTCCCACAAGGGTTGAGCCCAGCATGTTGCCCTCTTGTTCTACTTGAGAGGGATAGTCACATATTGAATCATATATGGAATCCTTGAAAACAAGTTTTCATGATAATGATGATATTGATAAAAGATAGACACCTTATTAATAAGGGTTCTCTCCTATTAATAAGGAAACTTTTTTACCAATATGAACATGATACAAAATATGGTCAAAAAAAGTTCCATGATGGTTTTCATAAATAAAGGTTTAGTAAGCATTGATCATGCATAAAGGGAGTACAATCATTAATCAAGAAAGAATCATTTTGAGAATCATGAGGGACAGTCATGAAAAATACATAATCCACATTCAATGCAGTGATAAGATCCTTTAGGAATGAAAGACGGTTCCTTATACAGTATGCATTCATTAATAAATAGTAGCATTGCATTGAAAAGATAGTCATCAAGCTATAAGAGGAGAAGAGTCATGAATGCAATGTAAAAGATAGTGAAATTGATGCAATAGGATGCTTAAAGGACTATCATGGATACCACTGAAGCAGTGATCAAAATCATCAGGGATATTCAAATGGTTTCATTTCCAATGTCAATATACACTATTACTATTACAATGAATACAATGACAAGGAATTTTGAAGTGTAATGGTATCATGTCATGTTGAGATGGATATAAGCTACAGTATTACTTGGAACAATCACATTTTGTATTTTGCACAAAAGTAATTTATGTTCTATGTTTTTAGAAAGTCAAATGAATAAATAGTAGCTACTAACAGTCATAGCCTTATAGAGTAAATTGAATCCTAAAATACTAGAAGGAAAAAGGTGTGAGGTCGAGCTTGAGAGGAAGGGTTTTCCTTCATTTTTAGGAAAAGCTCCAATGAAAAAAGGTAGAAACCATAATAGAAAATGGAGAAGCCATGACCTATTGAGGATAAAACCATGAAACCCTCAACCAAGAAAGATAAATGCTTATGGAAACCCAAAATGTTCATCACAGAATTCAAAGTGGAAAATTCGAGCACAGGAAACATTATATAGAAAATCAAAAGACGTTTTCATCAATTCTTTAAATTGACAATCAAAATCTAGAATGTCATGCGAAAACTCAGCCATAGCATGATGAATGCTTCATGAAATGAAGAAATTATGCAGAAATAAAAGTATTTTCATTCATTTTCTGCTACAATCAACTAATAAAGAAAATGATCATAGGTAAATGGTGAAAAACACATAAACACTTACCAAGCCTCAGTTTCCAGCTTGTTTCTTACATAGAAATCTCCATGGAAGCTCCTAGAGAAGCTTGAATAAACCCTAGGTGGTGGCATGAAGGAAGAGTAGGTTGAAAATGCAAAGTGGGAATGAAGTGCCTATGGGTATGTCTTAGGGTTCCTTTTTCCCTAATTGACCGACCCTCAATGGGTAATTTTTTCCATTGTTTTAAAAATATTTTGCATAACTAATAAATTTGTAATGTATTTAGTTATCTATATTGCCTTGTATTTCTCTTTGCATAATTCTCAAACACAATTCAAACAACCTTTTATTTTGCACAAGTATAGAGTGAATTAAATTGTAAACTTCATTAAAGTGATAAATTATAAATCACTTTAATATTTTTTATGCATTGTGCAAGATAAAGATGCTTTTCCTTTCAAGATATGGTCAAAGGGGATATTGTTGAGGGTTTATTGTTCTCCCAAGCATATAGGGGAGGTTGAAGGAGATTGGAAAACATGTGTCAAGAATATAGGAGGATGTTTTGGTCATTTTGAAGCACTTGGAGAGCATCTAGGAGCAATTTTTGATGCCTTTATGATTGATAGGGTCAAGGATTGACCATTTCTTCATTTTGGAGTCTGTTTGGAGGAGATTTAGGAGCTATATTTTTGGTTTTTATATTTCATACGAACAAGAAGGTTCTAGTTCCTATTTTAGTGCATCTTGATGGAGAATGGATATAGTCACTTCACTACTCATTTGTGAAGTTAGTTCTTACTTGTTCTTTTTTCTGCTTTGTGACATTTTTAGAGTCCTTGGAGTAAAATACAATGCTTTGTAGCTCTATTGACATGTATACCAGTGGATACCTTGGAAATCAATGAAGTTAAGTATTTTTTCTTCTTAGTTTTTTTGTTCTACTGTGTGCAAGTGTTTGATTGATGATATTACTTGTGAAATTATCTAATTCCTTGTAGTTTTGTCTCATTGTTAGCACCTCTTGTAGAAAAATATGTATGTTGCAGGTTATAAGTTGTGTTAAAATGAAAATTCTTCTAGTTTTGAAAATATCTTTCCTTCTAAGAGTTTGGCATTACATCCTTCTTATGAAATGCCTATGCAAAAACATATGAAATTGAGTTGTGTAAATCAAAAAAATTCATTTGATTGAACTTCTACAAGTCCCAATTAGTGTTTTGGTGCATCACCTTTTCCAAGTTTTCAATTTTCATTTTATGCTTCCTTCTACCCTTTTCCTCTGCAAGTTATTAGAGTAGTTTAGGTGAGTACCTTAGGAGACAACCTTCTATGGAGGTCCATTCCAAGTTTAGGTAACCCACAGCCTAGGAATGCTCCCATGTTTCTCCAAAGTGCTAAGTATTGCAACTTAGCAAGGGTGCAATTTTGGAGATAACAGGTCCTCCTCCTTAGAAATCAACTAGAGAAATTGGTGAATCTAGCAAGCACAAAAGAAATTATAAACTAAAGAAACTTCAATACCCTTATCCACCAACTGACATTGAAAGGAATTTGCAGATTCTCTAATATAGAGGATTTATCACATCACCTCCCATGACAAAAGACTGAAAACCTAATCCTGAGATCACAAACACATCACACTTTCAATTCCATAAAATGCTTGGACGTAGTACCAATGAGTTTCATGCTTTACAACAAATATTCAAAAGGCTTGATATTATAGAAATATTCCCTTAAATTGGGACCCTTTCTACTCCTTATCATGTAATAGTTGTAGAATTTGGTATTCTCACCATTACATGATCTTTCCCATCACCTACCTTGGTTCATTCTTGTCTTGCACTTAGTGGGAGCAAGAAGTAGATAGCCTTGTCCTAGTAATGAATTTGTCATTTTCCCTTTGGCTAGTTGTCTGCCTTCGATATACAATGAACATGATTGGGATGCGGATGACCTACTTTAGGTTCACCCGCATGTGCCTTACTAGTTTCTTTACACTACTTCTTTTTCTTTTTTTGTGATTGCACGTGCATATTGTGATTCCCCATGATGTTATGTTTGATGTATTTCTCCCTCTGTGTGAAATTCTTCTATTTGTACCTTCATTCTTCCATATGTCATAAATCTTTTATCTTTTTCATTTGTCTTGTTTTTTCCTTTTGGGGATGACCCAAGGCATCGAGACAGTCATGTCTCTTCCATGTTGACCTTAAAGCTTTTCCTTTTTATTTTTTCATTTTTCTTGTGTTTTCCTTTTGGGGATGGTGTAAGGCATCGAGACATTCATGTCTCTTCCATGTTGACCTGAAAGGTTTTTCTTTGTTTTTCACTCTCTTTATGTCATTCTTCCAGTTCTATGTGTATTTGGGGAATGATGACAATTTTGAGCTCTCTAAAGACATTTAGCAAGAACATATTGACGCCAAATCCATAGATCCCTTATGTGTTTGGTGTTTTCATTTTGCGGGCAACCTCTCTCTTTTCTTTTTTCATGATGTAGCTTTATTTGGAAACATATGACTTGGCATAGGGCTTTCCAAGTTAACTCTCATGTCTTCTTTATTTCTTGCATTTATCATTTGCTACTTTAAAGTAATTTCTCACAGCATGGTGTTTAGCAATTTCTTTAAAGTGGGCGAATACATTGACATTATTCTTTTGCATTTTTTTTCATGTTTCATGGTGTAGTCTTCTTACTTTATACAATGCATTTTTCACTTTGTAGATGACATTAGGTGTGATTTCCTTCAAGAGCTTGATCTATCTTAGCATATTATATTCCTCTTAGTGGGTTAATGTGATGTACTACATATCCTAACTGGTGAATCTTCTATTCTTTGATTGGTCCTCTCTTCGAGGAATTAGGCACAACGTTCCCCAAGTTAAGACCTTGCATGAACTAAGAAAGACTCCCTTGAATGTTCCTTATTATTGAATTTGCATTTTCAATTATATGGACACCTTCCATAATATAGCTTGAATTCCTGTAGAGCCATCTTGTTTGTTCATGAGCTCCAAGCATACGAATTTTTTCTTATCTCATGGAGCTCAAAAACTATTTGTTGTGTTGTGCCTTATCAAAGTTATCAAGAGGTATAACTTTAGCATGGTTTTGATGGGAAGCTGAATGAGGGCATGACTTTCCCTCAACCACTTGTGTTTGTGTGCAAGCACATACTAGTCATGTGTGTATTTGTCTCAACTTCTTGGACTTCTCACCCAATAGACAACCTAGAGTTTCATTTCCTTCGAGTAAGTATGCATTTTTTAGAAAAATAGCCTAGATCTGATCCACATCCTGTTGGACAAATGAACGAAGCTTGATCCACCCCTTCTTTTAATTATTCTCCTCTCCATGTCTTTGGAATTGTATGCTTGTACCTTTTTGTTTATCTTTATATCATTTTCATGTGTGTTCTTTTAGGCATATGTTGGTTTGCCATAGGACCTTGGTCCTAGGGGTTTGTGCAACCCTCTTGCTCATAGTCGTCCTATCTTATCAACATTGGTACATTTGAACCCCTCTTGATAATGGTCATCATATCTTACTAGCATTGGTGCATTTGGTCTACTTTAGTGTGAGTCGGAAGCAAGTTCCTCCTCTCACTAAAGTGGGGGCTAGATGTAATGATGGAAAAAGTTCCCCCTAACATGGCCTTGATTTAGTGTTGCAATTAGGTCTTGGGCCCTTGTGAACTAAATGAGCTTATTGGTGCCTTATTTGGAGTGTTGTAAAGTGTTGTAACACACTTTCACACTTTTCTAGGGTTTTATTTAATAATTGGGATTCTTTATGCTTTAATTGGCCTTATTTTGCATCCACAAGCCCCATTTAATCCATCTTTTTGAGGATAATCCCAACACAAATCAATATCCAATCATAATTTAGGTGTTTCAAATTGAATGGCCTAGATTTAGTGATATGGGACTCATTTTCAACCTTGGGTGAATGAGTCCCAACTAGGTTTTTGGGTCCTGAAAAATGGTCCCATAAATTATGCCTAATGGGACTCATTCACCACCTTAGGCGAATGAGTCTCGTTTGGTCCAAAATAAAAATTAATTCAAATTTTTGGTGGGATTTTATCCTCCTAGATCTGATGTAGCTTGTAGTGTTGTAATTTTGGGAATTCTTGCATAATTAAGTATAAATACAAGTTTCTTTCACTCATTTTCTCCTAACAAGCAATCAAATGACCTAGCAAGTTGAATGAGCATCCTTATAGCAAGTTTGAGTTCACAAGAGAATTCAAGTTTTACAATAGAATTCAAGAGCATTCTTCAAGCATCAAGCATCATGTCAAAGTCTTCATGCATCATGGTTTTTTTGGAGCTAACAATTGTGATGTAGGATTTTATGATTCAAGCTAGCATTTCATTCAAGATCTATCACATTCAAGAAAGAGTCAAGATCTACATCCATTAGAGCCATCTCATACATGTTTGCAACACTTCATTGCTAGGGTTTGGTGAGTTGCAACAACATATTTTGTTCATTCATCATTCTCCATTCCTATTTCATTTCATTCCAAGGTTTGATTACCAAAATGGGGTTGACCAAGGCAAACCCCTATCCACTAACAAAACAACATTTTTCCCTCTCTTTATTGTGTGATTTGCAATTTTAGATTGAAGACACATTGAAGAGAAAGTTTGGAGAAGGTTGTCAAAGTGCCTAAAGTTTTCAAAGTTGTTATCAAGCATTGAAGAACATTGGAGAACACCTATCTAGGTTGATTTATAAAGATTCAAATCCGAAAACCTGAAGGAGTAGATTGAGAAAACTAAGGAGAGTAGTTTCAGACTTTGAAGTTTCAAAAAACCCTAACTGGCCTAGTTTTCAACTTCTAGTGAATGAGTCCCAATTTAGGTCAAAATTCATATTTTTTCAGATTCGGATACCCATTTTCCAGATTCTTGTTTTCATACAAAAACCCAGATTTGGGATTGATTCACTTAGCTTGGTGAATGAGTCCCACTTAGCATTAAAGTTAGAATTTCTAGAATTTTAGATATCCTTCCAGTTATCTTCAGATTCCCAGGTGTACACATTTCAGCTTACAACTTCTTATTTTGTTTTATATGCATTTCTAGGTCATTTAGTTAAAGCTTGCATTGAATTAGGGTTTAGCATTACATCTTGCATTTCATTTGTCTTTCCAAGTTATTACTTGGAGGTGGACCCCTTATTAGTTTACAATCAGCCCCTAGGACAACACTATTGCAATATCTCTTTATCCTTTGCATTGAGATCTCTAGGGTTATCCTTGAAAGAAATCAGAAAGTGGGTGTGCTTTATGTCCTAAACCATACCAAAGCATCCTAACCCATTTTTATTTCAATTCAATTGGATTATGAGAGTGAATATTAACTTGTAAGTAGTTGATTATTCATTATATCTTCTATTTGATGATCCAAAATGTTGAATCTACGTGATTAGAAATCAACGATGAATCTAACTTTGGGAAAATGTATATACAAGGTATGTCATTGAGGAAAAAATAAGGCAATAAAAATCCAACAAAAAGGAATGAAAAATCATTTTGAGAAAGCAAAATTTTTGTAGGAGTTCAACTTTGAGTTGATCAAATGTAGTGGAAATGCTAAGGGGGGGAGAAAGAGATTGGAATGACTCAGATAAAATACCCCATACAATGAAGATCGCCAACATATTTTTGATTTGGAAGAAATTTTTACTTCTTCATAAGTCATGAGGTCAATATATTTCATTACCACAAAAATAAAGTATTGGAGTTATTGGAAGATAGTAAAAAAGGTCAAGAATTGTGACCAATGAGAAAGGAATATTATCACTCAATACTTTATATATGTTTGATTGGAAGATCAAATGATATTATCATGGGTGCCTTAGAAAAGGATAGGTCGATTACTTGATCATGAATGGAAGATCATTGCCAAGAATAGGTAAGGAGAGATCTAAATTACTTATGATTTGGAGTTAGTGAGAAACATTCATGCTTGGTAATTAGGTATGAAATTAAATTTTATATTTCTTAAGAACCAATCAGATTGAACAAGGATTGATGGAGAGGAGCAGAGTGTAGCGAACAAGAAAGAAGCAGAGTGTGGGAGGAATTTTGAACTCCTCTAAGAATGGAGACGATGATGGAAATGGGTCTGATTTGGATGCAGATTCCCTCGCAAGTTCTTCAGCTTCTTTAGGTGCGAATCTGCTCTCTAAGCCTCCTTTGGAGCTTTGGGTTGTGAGTTTTTTCTTTGCAGCTATTTTTTATTTAGCTTTCTTTTTGGTGGATGGATATTTGGGTTTCCTGTCATCCTTGCTTTCTCTGTGTTGTGTTGGTTCCATTTCTAGTACCTTCATATTTTATACCTCGTGGCGTTCGAGGGGAGCCTCTCTTTCTTCATCTGAGGGCTCCTGTTTGGTGTTTGTCACTTGGAGCTTATTGATTCTTGGGCAATCTGTGTTCTTTTTTATGTGCTCATTAGAAGAGTTGGTTGTTTCTCTATGAAAAGCTTTCCTGGATTTTTTCCTCCCTTCTTGTGATGTTCCTAGAGGGATCTTTCAGGGAGAGTGTCTCCTTGGTGGCGGAGTTGGGGATTTCCTGCCTCATAATCGTGTTCGTGTTGAGAGTGTGGTGTTGGACTTCAGGGATTTCCTTTGTGGTAATTGGTGGAGAAGCGGTCACTTTGTGGCTCCTTTTGTTGTTTCGGCTCTTCTTGGGCTCTCTTTTAGAGCTATTGGGTACCCTTTGTGGTTCACATGGTCCTCAGTTTCAAAGGGGGTTGAATTTTTTTCATGGCTTTGGGCTCTCTTTTGGAGGAGCTTTCTGATGTTGGGATTGACTTGTAAGTTGGTGCTTCTTTTGGTTGTCTTTGGGACCCCCTTATGCTTCACTGTGCTCTTCTATAGATTGGAGTCTTTTTTCCTCTGCAAACAGTCCTTGATTTGTATGATCTTGCATGAGGTGCTCTTCTTGTTGCTGACCTAGATGGTGGTCTGCTGTTGGAGGGTCTTTTATGCTCTCAATGGGTCAAATGAGCTTTTTCTCATGTCTATTTTGAAGTCCTAGTTGACTCCTATTTTAGCTCTTGGGAGGCTGGCTGGCTGGGTAATTTACTTGGTGTTGGGTGTGGCTTGTGGGTGGATTGTATTGGGGTTTTTGGTTTTGCTGGCATTTTTTATTAGGGTTCTGATGGTTTCTTACACCATTAAGTAGGTTTTCTTTCTTGGCTCAATGGTTCTTCCATGAGCGGTTGTTTTTCCGATGCCTGGCAGATGCAAGCAGGTTCTTTGTGTATCTAATTGGGTTTTTGGTCCCGGTTAAAACCAGGTTGTAGAAGGGCTTCAAGCCCTTTCTTGTTTGTTTGTTGCAACGTGTGTAGTCATGTTAATCTTTTAGAGGCTATTGTGGGGATTTTTTTGGCTTATGGTTTATATTTTTTGCAGCTTACTTTTCTATGATAGGTTGATGGTTCCCTTCAAAACTGTTTTGTACTGGGTTTTGATCCCCTTCAAAACCTACTTTTACCGCTAATCAAAAACAATATTGAACAAGGATTAATACTCGAAATTAGTACCAAATATTATTGGGAAAGTTAGATTGAGTTGAAAGATGGATTACATCTTTGGAAAAGATCCAAGGATGAAAGAAATCCAAGTTATAGATGTCCTAAGATAAAGGAGATTTATCCCCGCAAAACTCTTAACCATTACTACTTAGGAAGTAAATGTGGAATGAGACCATAAAATAGGTTTTTATTTAGTCAAAGAATAGAATGTTATGGGATGTAAAAGAGCCTACATACCCAAAATTTTGGTGATAAAATGAGGAAATTGATGTCATGATTAGGACATTGGAATGACGAAGTTATTATCAATTGAGGAACCACTATAATTTGGGAAAAGATAGAATAAGGTGTTGCACAAAATGTGACAAGACAATGTCTAGTGTGCCAAGAAATGAAGACCAGATGTCATCATCGATAGGATATGTGAACTCTCACTTAAGATTTTAGAGGGGGAGTGGTAGAACACAAGATAGTTTAACCTATCTATGTCAGTAGATCTGACATAATATTATGGTGGAAAAACTCACCAAGGTAATCAATGCTAGTTGGAAACTTGAGTTATAGAATTTTGGTCATAAATAATATATTGTGAGAAGTAGTTACTTAGTATTCCTAAGAAGGTTGTCTCAGTTGTGAACAAGAAAATAGTGATAGGGTTGTTTAAACCATGATCATATTATGAGATATTCAATTGAATGAATGCCTAATATATTATTGTAGTCGAATAAACAAAAGTGTTAAACTAAATCTTGAACGATTTGTAGGAATACTTATAAACTTCTAACATTGAGGTTTGATCCATTATATGGAAAAGAGGGTTGAAACCCTATAGGTCTCAAATAGGCTTAGAAATAAGAATAACCTTAGACTTGATAGATTGTCAAAAAGGAGTATTAGATCGAAGAGATCGATGAAACTTTTTCAATACAAAGCTTAAGTATGAAGCAGTATCGGAATTTGACAGGTGTCCAAGAACAATGTTATGCTCAAGATGGAAAAACAGTTAAGAATAATACTTTATGGTTAAAGAAAATGGATGTGTAAGTGATGGAAAAACTCAGCTTCTGAGTTTTCTAAAATTATAAATACCAAAGGGAAGGATGGGGCCCATGGTGTAGTGTGCAATTCACTATTATTCCTTTTCTATTTGGATTATACTAAGGATAAATTCACAGGCCAATGAGAACGTGCTTTCCAGTCACTACACTAGAGGTGTCAAGTAGGATATAGTTACTGTTGTTTATGAGATGTACATATAAGGTATTGTAACCACCATATTTAAAGCTCTTTGGAAAAGTAAGTATGAGTGGGGCATAAAAGTTTCCCTATGCATTAACAAGAACACACAAGGCATGGTCCAGGAAGGACAAGATTGAAAGGAGACATGTTACATAGGAAGAATGTTTTAAGATTCTTACATATTTGAAAATAGTAAGTAAAACTTTTATTTAACATTGTTTGTATGTTAAAGTGCTATAGATCATTGGGGAGGATGATTCACAAGAGGGGAAGTATGTTGCATCCCATCTTGATATTACTAATTTTCTTTCACCTTCACAAGTAAATAGGTTAGTAAATGCAATCATGAGTTTAATATGCTTGCTAACGAATCGAATACTGGAATAGGTATTATGTGAAAGTAATGATAAATGCTTAATATAGCTTTGAAGAGTAAATATGTTACATTTATTGCTTTATTAATATGCTTAAGTTATGATGCATATGGATTTATTATGAACGTCTATCTACCATTGCAAGTGTGATGAGCTGGTTGCAAGGATAGGTTCATTCCTCCAAGCAGAGGGGAAGTATCACTCAGGAGAAGATATTGATCAAGTAACCAAAAACGTAACCTATCAAAGCTTACAAACACACACACAATAGAATGGTTGAGTCTAGACATAGAAGTGGGAATTTGGTAAGTCCTCCTTAGTTTGATGTGTCTGGATTAGTAAGGGTCGTGTTTGCTATCGAGTGCATTATTGGGTGATTTTTATCTATTTAAGATTGTGAGTTCTTCCTTATGTTATTATGCTTGACTATTTGGTTGAATGATTATTTGGAATATTTGAATATGTGTATATATATGCATGTGTTAGCATGCATGTAAATTATATATAATAGGATGTCCATACAAGTATGGCAACATATGTATAGATATACATATATGTATATAAATGATTAATATAATGCTATTTGTGAATAGAATCACATGGTCATAATCATTCATATATTGAATGATTCACTTGACTATCATGTTGTTATATAATATATATATATATATACAAATACACACATAAGCATAAATTCTTAATAGAGGAGTGTGTATAAATATATATAAATGCATACATATATATAATATATTATAATTATTACGAGAATGTTTACTCATTTGTATTCATTTATTTATATCGAATGTAAATATATACTTGATACATATATAGGACAAAAAATAGTATGACGCCAATATATATTTATACATTTATTAAGCATACATACATATAGGTGCATATATACATAATACCTCGGTATCATATGTGCTAGAATATGATAGTAAGGTAATAGTATATGTATATGTATACACATACATATATAGTTACCAACGTATATATTTGAATGGCTTAAATATGTATTTATTTTATGAACATATATATTTGAGGATATATATATAATATTATAATATATAGAAGTCAGTTCATATATATAGAGGACCGACTGAAAGGAATTGGTAAATGTATAAAATAGTGGTTATATCGATTATCAATCAAACCACATTAGGAATGCCTTGCGTCAGCTACAACATTGCTATAACATTGATAAATTCCATATTTTAGCATTGAAAAATACGATTGGAAATGTGAAAGTATATATTTGTTGCACTTGAACCTTTGGCATAGCGCTTGAAAGCATATAAAAGCTTGCCTAGTAAATAATAATAGATATATTTTGCAATGGTGAAGTCTTTGGAAAGAGACTTACAACCAACACAATATATGGGCCGAATAATATGTATATAACTTATACAAAGCATTTAAGGTTGAATATTCATCATGTTTCCCATGCATAAAGGAGTAAATATTCAACAAAATAAATTACAACCATAAAGTCGATATGTGAAGGAGACTTAGTTGATGCCTTATGTGGAAACATTGTGGACTTAGTAAACTCTTTGATGCCTTGTCATTTTGTAAATATCTACAGTGGAAAAATGCATGAAAGGTTATGTACAAGAAGTCAATGACTTGGTCAAACTAATAAATGAAGTGAGTTGACTCATGTAAGACTAAGTTGATATGAATTATGTGTTGCATATTATTTATTCACTAATTCAACAAGTGATGAATCGTGAAAAACCTACAGGAGGTCTTTGTTTCTTTGGCGCCACCTTTTGAATCCTACTTGATATAGATGTTCATTGTGAAGGCAATTTGAATTACACCTTTATCATCATGTGTTGTTTTGAAATAGTCTTTCACTACTGTCATCAAAAGAGGTCGACCTATAGCATTGTTTTGCTGAGTATGTTCTTCTTAGTGCACCAACTTCTAGCTAAGTAGAGTGAGTAGCTATGCATGGTAATTGAATTCAACACTCATGTCTAATCTATAGGATGATAAGCCTCTTTGTTGTTGTATAAATAGTACCACAAACTCACTTATTTGGGACAAATTCTATATGCATTGTGCTCAGCATTTTATACATTTTCCTCTACAATTATTATCTACAATATTCTACTTTATTAGTGAGAGAGAGAGAGTGAGTTGTGAGTGTTTGTGAGAGTATTGGCTTACTAAGTGAAGTACATTATCAACCTAAGAGAAGGGGAATTATTGTGGCATAGCTAAAGGATCAAGCATAACCTAGTTGTTGATGTGGGAAAACCGATTTGCAGTCAATCGATTGGAGGCATGAGGAAAATCTTATTTTATTGTATTAGCTCTTCAATGATTGCTTCATGATTGTTTTAAATTGTTTATTATGTATACATACATTTAGGGAGAATAGTATTGCTTTGAAAAGGAATTAGAAGCTTTTATACTATTTTGTGATGTGCTTGTAGATACTCCATGATAGGAGGATTTGTTTGTCATAAGTATTATTATTATACTAGATATGATTATGCAAGGGTAGCTTAAGAGTTACTCATAGCTAAGTTATTTGAATATACTATAAGGCTAGTGGGTTACTCTGGGGATAAGTACTTGAATACTCGTTGATACCTATAGGTTGGGAATAACTTATTGGGTTGTGTTGTACATTCGGTCTTGATTGGGATATTTGTGGTTAGAGTAACCTATATAATCAAGCTAGTCATTAGTTGATGACTTTATCCTAAGATTAGGAAGGGAATATTGAGATTGAGACTCACCCATGTGGTTGTGTAAATCACTTGAATTTATGGAATTCTATATGTTTAGAAATGTAGGTGGGATTACCCAATGAGTTAAAGTAGCTACTTGGTTAATGTCTTTACACTCTTAAAATGATTTTGCATTGTTGACAAGACTCTAATTTGAATAACTCTTCTATTAAGGGATTACACTCATGAAGGGAAACATCTATTGCTATGACTATGCTTTGATTGAGGTCAATCACTGATGTGGCTATTCTCTTGATGAGCCACTTATTAGTATGATATAATACTGATTGGAGTTGGTCATTTATGAATAATTAATCTATGAATAGAAGAAGCTTAGATAGCTACACTCTAGATTATAAAGTTATACTTGGAACTAGATTGTCTTTTGTAGTGAATGGCTTGTCTATGTAAAGTTAACTCAAGGAATAATAAAGCTCTTATATTATACCAAGAATGGGAATATCCATAAGATATCATAGAGTTTTTGGAAAGGGAAATAGGTTACTTTTGAGGTTAGGGATTACCTAGGGAACGAAATTACCTAAGCATAGTATATGAATGGTCAAGATCCAAACTAAGCTTTAGAAGTGTATGTGAATAGAATGACCTTCATTCGAAGTATTGACTGAGAATACTTTGGCCAAAGTAATGTAAGTAGCCACTGTTTACACTATCAAGTTCACCGTGATCTAGTGGTATACATGCTAATCCTAGATTGTGGGTTTACAAGTTCTAGTCATGTAGGACACACTACTAAGCTCAGATAGGCTATTGATATGAGGTTTACAAACCAATCTCTTCATCAAAGGGTAGGGCCATCTATTGAATGATAGATGTGTGGGGAACCGCATATGAGTCTGTGGTTGGTGAGAAAAAGCTTGATTGATGCTTCTCCTCATTAGTTGGTGATCAAGGTTTGCAGATGTTTGTGCCTGTATCAAGGACAACTGGAGTGTTTGCATAGCAAGTAAGGACATTCAAAATGTATGCACTAATGTAGTAACATCAAGACCAGTTTGTATAGCTATTTCTACTTAAAGCTCAAAGGAGCTATGTATATATCATGTCCATTTATATGGAAGAATGTAAACACATTTATGATATACTTGAGTTCAATGAATATGGCATCTATGTTATGGGAAGATTTGTGAAATTACAATGGAGGGTATGTGCAGGATCATGATGGGCCAAAAAGTGGTGATATGATGGGTATGTGTAGGGTATGTGGCTGACAACATTTTTTTAACCCAAAATTGATGAAACGAAAAGGGTTTTTAAAGGAGATTCTCAGATTTCCACCAATATAAATTATTCTTTACTTTGAATTTAATAAATAATTATTATTCATTTTCTATTTGAATTATGACTAAAGTCCTGATTGATAGGCCGATTGAAAAACATCTATAGCTTTCAAATCACATTTTTTGAATCTGAAACATGTGTCACATTTTATGCTTCACATACTATAGCATTAAAAAAAATGAATTTCGTGAAGTTTTGACCAAGTTAAGGTGGTCAAACATACGAGTTTCTATATTTTTAAAACTTGTAATAAAAATTCATAATTAATTATTTACTTGGAAAAAAATACAAAAATATGCATCACATCGAGACATGAGTCCTCTATTTATATCTAAAATATTAAAAAAAATATTATCATTTTATTGTGATTAGGGTGGTCAGATAAACACCTACTTCTTTTTTCCCTGAAATTTAAGTACTACTGCATTGAAATTTAAAATTTTCAAGAAATAGATTTTTTTTAATAAACCTAGTAGTTTAGAAACTACATTCAATTTGCTACAAATTCTATTCTAACATATTTTTGAAATAACATAGATAACTTATTCAAATTTTTATGTGAAGTTGGCTAACTCTAATTTTTTTGAATTTTTTGCCACTTAAGGGCCTATTTTTTCCATGACGATCCTACACATACCCTGGAATGCAGTGGAAGTTTGGAAATAGTGTTGTTTCAATTATGTGTGTAATTTACATTATGGGAAGAAAATATTTTATTTCTATGTCATGACATCATAGAATATTCACTTAGCGTGAAATGTTGGAAAAGGGGTTGTTACAGTTTGACACCTTTTTTCTCTTGTGTCTCTTAAGAGACTTTGCTAGATTGTATCTTGAAAGGATCAAGACACTTTGAGAATGAAATGAGACCTTCATTAAAATTCACTGATCCACCAAATAGTTTCTCACCTTTGATTCAATACCATGAGACATATGAAGATAAACATGGCACTTGACATGCTTGCACTGAATGAAAAAGATTCATTTTAGACATATTAGATTTCCACAGCCCATAATGATAAGAGCTCATGTTTTTTGGATTTAACTATGTTTTTTTATTTGTATCAACATTTTTTATCACACTTTGTGATCCATCATTAGGATGAAAAAGAGAGTTGTAGGAGCAAAATGAGTGATAGTAGACCAAGATAGGATAAAAATAGAGAAAGATTAAAGAAGGAGAAAATAAATGAGAAAAAGGTTTGGATAGGAGGTTGATAATCAAAAATAAGATTAACAAAGAAAAATAAGGAGAAAAAATGAAAAGAAAAAAGATATACCATAATATTCTTAAATCTATATAGTATAAAATATATCTTTGAATTTATATAAAATAGATATAAACCTTATTAATGGAGAAATATATTCCTTTATCTTTGTTTAAATTTTTTTAACTTTATATAAAAATTGTAATAAGTAGCATATATTTCCTTATCTTTGTATATAAAGATATAAAATTTATTAATAAGAAAATGTATATTTCTTTGTTTATATATAAGTATAAATATGTATTTTCTATTTATTATGATGACAAAAAATAACACAATACATAAAGGTTTTTTTTAAAAGAATCATTTTGTAGGAATAAATTTATTGTTGATAATGTCAAATAGTATGGAGTTGAGGGAAACTAAGTTAATTTATTGTAGTTAGAACTAAAATCCACATGTAGGTGCAAATGAAATATTCCTAGTTGGTAGATATTTTGAGAAATGAGATAATTTATTGTAGTTAGAACTAAAATCCACATGTAGGTGCAAATGAAATATTCCTAGTTGGTAGATATTTTGAGAAATATTACATCAAATTTTGACACTTTTTTCTCTAATGTTTCACAAGATACTTTGACAAGTCATCATATCCCAAAAGGATTGAGAGTTTTTGATGATGAAACAAGGGCTCTAGTATAATTTAATGGCCCACCTTAAACAAATATGCTCTCAATTTGGCCCTATGAGATTTTTTAGAAAGAAAAAAGGGTATATGGAATGCTTGCACTAAATGAAAAAGAGGTATTTGTAGAAATTCATTGGTTTTTGGCACTATAAAACCATATATATTTGAGGTATAAAACCATATATATTTGAGGTAAAATGATAGAAGTTATCATATTCAAACCTAAAATCCACTCATAGGAGCAAACAAAACATTCCTAGGTGCTACAACTTATAATAAATGCTCTATCAAAGTTTGATACTTTTTTACTCTTAGGCATCTTAAAAGACTTTAATATATCATTGTAACCAAAAAGGGCCAAGAGTATTTGACAATAAATTCACTAGCCCAACCCAATATGCCTATATCCTCAATTTGATCCCATAAGGGAAAAAAGAAAAATATCAATCTCGACACCCTTTCACTAAGAAAAAAGATACATTATGTAAGAATGCATTCATTGTCAACATGGTCAATTTTTTTAGAACTAAAGGAAATCAAGATATTCTATTGTAATTCAATCTAAGATCCACTTGCACACATAAACAAAAAATTCTTAGGTGCCACAAATTCTAAGAAATTTTTTTGTCACTTTTTTGTAATTTTTTTCTCTTAGGTCTCTTAAGAGACTTTTTCAAATCATTGTAGCCTATAAATATCAAGATGCTTTAATAATAAAATGGGGCCTCCATTACAATTATAGGCCCACTACGATATTTTTTCAACCTCAATTCAATTCCACAAGGTGCAAAAAGAAAATTATGGCTCTTGGAACCCTTGCACTGACAAAAAAAGAGGCATTTTGCAAGAATGCATTCATTGTCAACACAACCAAACTATTAAAAATTTATGGGAACTGATATTTCTTATTGTATGTGGACCTGAAATCTACCTATATGCATGAACAAAAATATCCTAGGTGTTGTAGATTCTAAGAAATGATTTCTTGAAGATTGATGCCATTTTTCTTTCGATCTCTTAAGAGATTTTTTGTATCACTATAGCTAAGAGGACTAAGAGGATTCAAAAATTAAACAAGGCCTCCACTATCATTCCCTTACCTAATTTGATATTCTCACACCCTTGGGTTAGACCCACAAGGTGTATAATGAAAATTATATCTTTGGGAACCCTCACATTGGGTGAATAAGAGGAATTTTATAACAATGCATTCATTGCTGACATAATCAAACAATTCATAGTTTTTTTAAAGGGGTAAATGCTTTTGATCTAGATCTATGAACCAGTAAGGTCACAAATGGGGGACCTCATCCCCAACATAAATAATAAAAAATTACACCCCAATGGGGTTTGAACCTTAATGGCAAGAACAACAACACAACTTGAGTTAACCCTCACACCATGCCACTATTAGCATCAAAAAATTCATAGTTGAGGGAAATTCAAATACATTATCATATTCAAACTTGAAATTCACCCATAGGAATATAAAAAACCATTTCTAGGGCCACATATTCTAGGAAATTTTCTATCAAAATTTAGCACATTTTTTCTCTTATGTCTCTTAAGAGTGTTTTCCAAATTAGTGTAGCCTAGAAAGAACAAGACCCTTTATTGATGAACCAATGCCTCCAATAAAATTCCCACACCCACCCAAATGTGTTTACACTCCTGGTTTAGTCCCACAAGGCATAGAAAGAAAAATATTTCTCTTTGGATCCTTGCATTGAAAAATAGAGTCATTCTACAAGAATGCATTCATTGTTAACATAGTCAAATAGTTTGGTTTTGAGAAAAATTGGGATATATTATTTCATTTGGATAAAAAATCCACTTGTAGGTGCAATTAGAACACTCCTAGGTGCTTCAAGTTTTGATAAATTCTTTGTCAATGTTTGATACCTTTTTTCTCTTAATTCTCTTAAGAGACTTTGTTATATCACTATAGCCTAGAAGGATCAAGAGGCTTCAGTGATGAAACAAAACCTCTACTATTATTCCCCCATTTAACTAATGTTTTGGTGCTCTCGTTTTGATCCCATGATACACATGAATAAAAATACATGGCTCTTTGCACTCTAGCACTAAACATCATTAAAGAATTTTGCAAGAATGCATTAGTTGTCAACAAAATAAAACCATTCAAAGTTGAGGGAAATTGAGATAGGTTACTATAGTTATACCAAAAATCCACTTGTAGACAAAAAAAATATTCCTAGGTGCTATGGGTTCTAAGAAATTCTCTATCAAAAATTTTAACTTTTTTTTATTAGGTCTCTTAAGAGACTACTAAGTCATTATAGCCTACAAAGAGTAGGAGACCTCAACAATAAAATAACACCTCCATTATAATTTATTTTCCTACCTTGATGTTTTTACACCCTTGGTTTGATTTGACAAACCATAGAAAGAAAAATGTAGATCTTAGAACCCTTACACTAAGTGAAAAAGATACTTTTCAAGAATACATTAGTTGACAATAAGGTCAAACTATTCAAAGTTAAGGGAAACTAAGATAGGTTATTTTATTTGGATTGATAATCCACATATAGGTATTAATGAAACATTCATATGTGCCACAAATTATAATAAATGGTCTATTAAGTTTGACATGTTTTTACTCGTAGGTCTCTTTAGAGAGTTTAAAAAAATGTTATAGGTTGAAAGGATCTAGACCCTGTGAGGAAAAAATGAGGCCTCCACTAGCATTCCCTTACCCATCCTAATAATCTTATGCCCTTGGTTTAGTCCAACAAGATTCAAAAAAATGGCTCATGGCACCCTTGCACTATTCATCAATGAGGCATTTTGTAAGAATACAGTGGTTGTTGGTACTATCAAATCATTTCAATTAAGGGAAGCTAATATAGGTTATTATATTTTGACCTAAAATCCATATGTAGGCATGAACAAAAAATTTATAGCTACCATAGATACTGAGAAATTCTATGTCATATTTTGGCACCTTTTTGCTCTTAAGTTTCTTGAGAAACTTTGTTTGATTCTTGTATCAAAAAATGACTAGGAGAATTTGGTGGTGAAACAAGGAATCAAGTATAATTCACTAGCCCTATTGACATGCTCACTCCTTAAGTTTAATCCCATGAGGCATAGAAATGAACATATGGCTCTTGGTACTTGTTGTCACCTAAAGTTGGATCCTCACCAAACTTGGTTCAATGTTTCAGAACAATAATGGTAATATCTCTCAAGTGTGGGGCCTTGCTAACTTGAGATAAAACTTCCAAAGAAATTTGGTTCCTTTTTATTCCTAGATGCAATGAGTTGAACCAACTTAGTATAGATTAAAACTAAATCCTAGTCCTACTCTAATGATTCACAAGAAAAAGGGGAGAGAAAGAATGAAAAAATCAAAAGGTGGTGATGTGCCAAGACTTGGTGGGGTTTCTTCCTTTTTCAAAATAGCATAAATAACCAATTAAACTATTAATAATTACATAGGTCTCATTTTGACAAGTCTTACAAGTGTATATGAAGTTCAAGGTTTAGCAAGCACTAAGAGGGAAGAGAGATTCCACAGTTAGCTCCTGCAAGTAATTAGTTCACAACATACACCTCTTTAAAGAAGAAAAAATAATTCATGTATGGAGGGAGGTTAGAAAATTTAAAAAGATATCAAGGAAAAAAATCATCCATAAACTAGGTCAAAAAAGAGATATACACAGCATATAAGGATCAAAAAGATGTGACACAATAATTTTATTATTTCTCAAGTATTGAGCCGATTTACATATAAAAAAATTATAAGACAAGGACTCTCATTTTTTCTTCTAGTTTGAAATTGAGAAAGGAACCAACCTTCTATGGAGGTTTGATCTCAAGTTATCAAGATCTCAAACTTGAGAGATCATTCCAATTGTTGTTTTGAAATACTAAACCAAGTTTAGTAAGGGTGAAATTTATGTGAAAAATAGTTTGTAGCACACCTAGTGGGACCAAATTTATGAGCTTTATATCATTGTACTGAGAAGATTAGTGTTGATATTATCAATTCAACCATTGGACAAAACATACAAGAACCTAGTGACTCCATGCTCTTGGTTTCAAACCAAGCTAATCATTCATCCCAGATATACAAACAAGAGAATTGTATAAAGGTGAGTATCATGAATTCTTGGAAGTGACTTTCTCTTTATACAAAAATAATTTAGCAAACAACCTTCACCATACTTAAAGGTTTGACCAAGGATACCATCTACCCCTTCTACCATTATTTTCTCCCAACCAAATAAAGAATATTTTATACCCCTTCCATAGTTACCTTGAAAAAATAAGTCTTTGTCACCTTTAATGGAGCTAGTCCTATTAACCTCTAACAATATGATGATGTTACAACTTCATCTTTAAGGTATCTCAAATTTCATTGGTGAAAATTCCACCACCCCTATAGGGAATATCTAGGATGTGGTCAATATTTTCTTAATTCATAATATCACAAACTACAAAGTAGATATTAGGCTTCATGTCACCTCCTTGTAAGGGAAATCACTTCAATGGTATAGGGATTGCAACCTGGTTCATTTCATAACTAGAGAAAACTATGAGAGAAGCTTTGCCAACACTTCAAGGATAAGAGTGACCACTTATCCCTATAGAATGGTTGATCACTATCAAAATACCCCTCATGAGTTCATTGGATACTTCTCTTTATGTTCCCAAAGACCTGGGATAGGATTATTACCTTGGTCAATCTTTCATCAAATCATGTGCATGTTTATATTATATAAGGGCTCTAAGTGTGGCATTGTTGTTATGATTCAATCTATGGGGAGGAACTGTATTACCATATACCTATGATATTTCTATAAGAGCATAAAATTATTTTATAAAAGCTATAAAAATATCCCCTAGAGCCCCCAATGCCTCTATTCCTAGAGATTCCACCCACTTGTCTCGTCTTAGCATATATTCCTATAGTAGCAGCTAGTCAACCAACTACTTCTATTGCTCCTTTTAATAAGTTTCATGAGGTCAAAAAAATTTACAAATTTTTAGAAATGATCTTGTAGCTTTAAAGAGGAAATAGGCCCAAGATAATAGATATTATCAACCTTATAACCTAGCTTACTAAATAGGCAGCCCTATTAGGGAAATTTCCAAGTTCAACATTAGTTTAGCTATACAATGCCTCTTAGTTCCTTAAATCTAGATACTATAAATCATTCAAAATATATCATTCCAATGGAGAAAAAATTGGTCGAAGACCAAGCTATGATAGTTCAAAGTGTAGAAGCATTGTCAATACAACAAGTTGAATCATGTCAAGAAGGGTGCTAAGGCAAGAACAAGCGTAGGGTGATTCCATCCTAATGAATTGGGATGTAAGAGATGTTTCCAATAATTAGAAAGTGCAAGATGAGGGTAGTTTTGTGTTTCCAATCAATAGGAAACTATATTCTTTTATCACCATGATGATACCAGTGATGATTTCTAGCTTGGTGATGGGAAGTATGCCCATGTCATTCATTGTACCAATATGAACAATTGGAAGAATGTGTATGTGGCATAGGATATCTAGATAAATCAAATAATGGGTTTGATTATATAAAATATTTACCTTCCTATGGTGAGAATGGTGAACAAGGAAACTTTTTCTCTATTTGATATATTACCTTCCTTTGTCCCCTTTTATAATCTTGAATTTGTCAATAAATTTTTTTTACATTTAATTATGGCATCAACACAATTGCACATGAAGATGAGACCATGAAAAATAATATTGTTGTAGTAGTGGATGTAGAGGATGAAGTGTGATCTAGGTCTAATTTTTTAACAAATGTGTCATAATCAATTGCCAAGAAGAAATTGAAATAGTGAAACAACTCGAAGAATTTAGTTATTCACCTGAAGTTTCTCATGGCTCTAAAGTGTGTGTTGATAGAAAGTGCTCAATACATGTAAAAGTCAAGTATGTCAGTTGTCTTTTTTCCCTAATATTAACAAGGATGAGTATGAGGATTTCATTCAAGATGACTATGTTAAATTTTGTTTTGGGGATGATGATGTGCCTAAATTTGAGTATTTTGACACTTGGGTCCAACATACTAGTATCAAAGATGTTGAGCATCAACACATGGGTCAAGAATATAATCAACTTGTTTTTAAACTTTTAAACATGTCAGAGCTTTAGAGCTTTTATTTATGTGTATGATGAAGAACTTCCCTATATAGATCAATAGGTTGCTATGGAATATTTTCCATTGTAATTTGAGCTAGAAGAATTTTATTTTTTATTTAGCTCATGTCATAAGGTCAAATATTACAACAATAATCTTCCCTTGTGTGAAGAAAGTTGTTGCCCCTTCATAGGTCCTAGTTATTTTGATAGATCTAACACTTATTTTTTGTGGTTGTCCTATAATGACAAAGTCGATGGTGGAGTGAATCTTCACTACATATGGAGTAATTATTATTTGATGCATGTAGGTGTAGACACTTAAAATTTTCTTGAATGGTATTACACACTTGAATCCAATATACTAACATTGTCTCATCCTAAAAATCATCCTCTTTTCTCCTATTTGATTAAATAATCCTATTTATTTAATTAATTAAATGCATCATTTTCTTCTATTAACCTAATTAATCTATTTAGGTTAATTCCTACTCTCCCACACTAACATTTCATCTTGTTTAATTGAATAATGAAAATTATTTAATTTAAAACCCCTCCCTTATCTCCTCTCATTTAATTAATTAATCTAAATCATTTAATTAAATGCCATATGCATCCCCTTTTCATTAAATAAACTAATTATTTAATTAGAATTCTTTTCCCCTCAACTTGCACAATTAAAACTTATTTTTAATTAGAAAATTACTAATTTTCCCCACCCACCCACTTGCATAGAGAATATTCAAAGGAATATTCTTCTATTTGGGTCCAAAAAAGGAATATTCTTTCCTAACAAACTTTCAAAGTTGTTACAAAGTGTGTTTGTTTGAATCATTGTGAGCCATTGATGCTTTCTTTGATCCATGTGATCTTCGATTCTCATCCATTCATGAGAATCCTTGATCCATGTCTTCACCCTTGATTCCATCTTGACCATTGATTCTTCATTTGCTCTCCTATAAATAATTCACCATTTGGAGAGAAATGGTTCCACTTCCATCAAAGAAAAGTTATGCTACCCATTTGAATACTATCCCTATTCATATTTGCACCATTATCAAGCTTTTTCATCCTTTTCATCCACCCATAGCATCATTTTATCAATTTTAGCTTAGTTTTCAACAATGGAGTTCAATTAAATGCTCATTTAATCCGAGGGATTGGGAAAGGGTCGTTATTCCATATCAATAAAACACCACTCCCCCAATGGGATAAGGTTTGGAGTTCTAGATTAGGTTTCTTTTAAGCTTTCATGCTTAGTTTAATGGTTTCTTAATTTTTGAAGATTTTGAATATCTCATTGGGATTGTAGCTTAGAGGGTTAAATAATGCTTAAATTCATATGGATCTGGTGTATTTAACCTATACTATGTTGAAAATCATAGTAGGTAGATAGACTCATCTATTAAAGTTGGGAAATAAATGCAACTATAGTGTGAGGGAGATCAACTATTTTAGAAGACTCATCTTTGATAGAGGTAAGTTGTTGTAATGATTTAGCAGTCAACATTTACGAATCATGTATATGTTATATTAGTTATTTTCTTCCTACAAGTTTTGTTTTATACTCTACATTCTCATTAGGAGGATGTACGAATTTATTCATCTCATTTTCCTCCAAGTTCATCCTACACATTTTTTCCCTTTTTCTCATGTTTTGAGGCATTTTCTAGTTTGTTAGAGGTATTCATGCACTATTTTTTGTAAGGTCATTGTGACTCTTTACCTAATCGACTAATAAGTCTATTGGATCCATGATTAGCAGGAAATCATCATACAAAGATCACAAAAAGAATATTTCATACCACCATCCTTTCCCATTGATTATAGTCTATTTGAGAAAATTTAGATGGGCCCTTATGCTCAAAACATGCCTCTTTTTGTTATGTTTCTTTCCTCTTTTCAAGCTTCAGTCAATTTATTAAGATGTAGAAGCTTGAAATTGGATAAGTATCAAAGATTTCCAAAGTTTTTTACAAGTTATGTAACCGATTTCAGCTCCCAACAAGTTTCTCAAAACCTTGTTGAATCCAAATATTAGTTTTATAACTCCTTCAAAAAGAAAGAAAAGGATTATGGCTTAATATGTGTCAAAGTTTGTGAAAGGTTCCAATGGGGTGCTTCTTCTCTCAAAGTTCCAACATGTGTAAAGGAAGGAAAAGATGAACCAACCAAAAAGAAAGAATTTTGCTAAGTGTCAAGATTTTCATCTTTTCAACTTGGTTTTGAAACTAGTATTTTTCCTAGAAAGGTTCTCACAACCTTGTTGGCCTCTAACAAGGTTTTGATGTAGTTCCTTTCATGTTTACTTCCTATTAATGTGAGATCGGTGTTTTAGCTTCATCATTTCCTCATGATTGTTATGGTGATTATTTTATGGTTTTGATTGGTGTGTATGAACCACCACATGTCAAGATGAGATTCCTCAACATATCGGTTGTTGGAATATTGTATATTCATATGTTTGGTTATTATTATGCTTTAATTCAGTGAAATGTATTATTTTTGTATGATTCAATGGGATCTTGATTATTGATGCTCAAAAGAAATGATTTATTTAATGAGTTATATTTGGATAGTATTTATGTTTATGTTATTGGACCCTGTTGAGATTATTATGATGTGATTTGGGTATCTATATACATTGAGAAAGTACACTTGGCATGCGTTGAATGGTTACATGTATAGGGATATTCTTCCACTTGGCTACATACGTCTGAGTTATTTCCCCAATGGTGGTTAATTTGGAGATCTCACATTTGGCCCCCTCCATGTCCATTCCCTAGTCATACTCAAATCGAGTACAATATGTATCATAATGGACCCTATGTGAACCCCGATCCAATTTAGGATTTATTCTAGAATCCCTATGTGTTGTGAAAAACCTATAATTGTTTGATTCAATTAATGGTTTAAATTTCATATTTTCTCATAAATAAAATATTAGGAATTTAAATGATTCTGATATTTATTATTAAAATACTCTTTGTGTTTCAAGAAGGGGGAAAATAGAAATGAAGGTAAATTGCTATTTAATTTAAATTGAGAAGAATCCTGTAGTTGGGAATTGTGAGCTATGTGTGATTTAGGTATCTTGATTAAATTCTGGAATTCACAAATTTGGATGAAAATATGCTTTTATGGATTTAATAGATAAATTATATGATAAATGGTATTTTAAATGAATTTAATTGATCCAATTGGTTTTGGGAGAAATTGAATAATTTTGGAATTAACAAATGAGGAAAATGAGTTTTATGAATATTTTATTTAGGTTTTGAAAATGGGTGAAAAGGGGAAAAGGGATTTTATTTTGATTATGTTATTTTTTTAGGAGAAAAAATGGAGAAGAAATAAAACATTGTTTTGAGCATTTTAGAGATTTGCTTGTTAGGAGTACAATTCTTATCCAAATTTGACAAGGTTAGATTCGTTGGGATAGGAATTGGGAAGGGATCATTCTTGCTCATTTTTGTGGCTCCTTGTTTGGTGTGATTGTCAAATTTCACATTTCAAAATTGGAATGGCATTGAGGTATTTTTCTTATTTTAAAATTTTTGGAGCATTTTTCTTCAAGTTTATTTGTAGGATAATGATTAGGGGAGTGTATATTTCCCCAATCTCCTTTTATTTCAAAAGACTAGCATATATATATTATTATTAATAATATATTAAAAAACGTTGAGAGTTATCCTTCTCGAGGCATCTATTTCACTTTTATATGAGTAATTGATTAAAAAATAATGCCTCGAGAAAGATATCTCTTGACGTTTTTATATATAATATATATGCTAGTTACCATATATCTGTTTTCCCATTGAATCGGTTACAACTCCCATACTTCCATTGTAATTATACCTAAGAAAAAGAAAACCTCTTATAACACTATTTCTTGCATACCTTGTGGAGATATAGACTGAAGGTGGGGGAAACCAAACATCTGTTATACCAGCCTCTACAATCTCCTTTGCAGCCCCTTTTAGTACGCTATACCATGAATCGCTCTTCGATGGTTCAGGCAGAAAAGAAATAGTTGAACAAATAAAATCAAGTCGTTTAATGGCTACAAATTGGGGGAGGACTTGGGGGTCAATGTCTAGTAGAGATAGCATGGGATCCATTGGATTTCCAAATTATTATTAAGCATGATGAGGAATATGGAGTGTCCACTTGTGTATGTTACATTCTCTTAGCTCTTCGACTTCCATCATCTTCAACTTCCATCCCGTGCGCTTTCATTTCTAATGCTTGAATGTCAGCTGGCATAATACAAATCATTTCTTTTTTCTTAGATCATTACATTCGTTGGCCTCCTATAGGGGCTGCTACCATTATATGGTTATGCCTCTCGGCATAATAATTTAGTTATCTTTTTGAAAAAAATTGAGAATTTTCAAGAATATGGGGTTACATGTGCCCAATTTTTAGTAAAATGATGAAAATGTGAATTTTATAGCTTGGATAGGGTGTTGGGCATATTTGCACCAAAAGAAAATGTAATTCCCTTGGTGTGTTTTCCCAAGGATTGATTATTTTATGGCATTGGTGACTTGGCCCAATATGGTTTGTGATATGGCACTGGTGATTATGCCCAATGTGGATTGTGTTATGTTATGGTGTTTATACTAGTGGTGGAATGTATTGTCCATCTATTACATGATTGGATGATTGAATGTTTATATGATGTTCATTTGGAGTGTATACTTCATGTATGATGTGGGTGTAAGTCTTCTCCCAATTTTTTGGCATGAGTGTTGTGTTTGTGACCCATATGATTATCTCCTAGCACAGTGGGAGTGGATTGTTTTCATTCCACGAGGTTAGGTGGCATGATAACCACCGTTGGGTACCTAAGGTTCATGGGTTGAGGAACATCATGGTACTATGTTCCTTAAAGTTGTACCTATGGAAATTCATGTATTTTATTCATTATGTTGTAAAATTGATGTTTTGAAACCTCTCTTTGGAGATGATTTGTAAATTGTAAATGAAAAGAACTTTTGGTTTGTTTGTGTGTCTTAGTGTTGGTGTCAAGTACAAAAAATTGTCATTTATTCTTATGATGATGTTTAAGAGTTAATTTAAACTTAGGAACATTTATTTTGGTGCTTAAAATGAATTTAAGGGACATATTTACAGTTGGGTGGCCCAATGTTGTATTTGGGTGGCCCGGTCTACTCAGAAGTCTTCGAAGACCCCGAAAAATGTTCTAACACTATTTGGGCAGCCTGGTGGAAGTAAGGGCAGTTTGGTGGAATTATGGGTGGCCTAGTGGAAGTAGGGGTGACCTGGTAGAAGTAGGGAAAACCTAGTTTGATAGGCTTGAAAACCTAAAAACTCAAAATTTTGCCTACGTGTGTTTGGGTGGCCTCATTTTGTGTTGGGGTGGCCTTGTTCCCATACATTTTCTAGAATGTAAAATATCTTAACTAATGCTATTTCATGGTTTTCTAATCCTTCTCCCATTTTCAACTAATTTTTATGCCTATTTTTTTTCTCATGGAGATCATTTTTGTTAACTAGGTCTTCAAAAACCTAGTCAAGTTTTCTCTCTTTTTGGTCTTCTCAGTTCCTCTTAATTTCAGGACCTCGGATGGGTAAACCATGTGAACATAAGTTGTTCCTTATGGTCCTAGGGGTCTATTTATGTTTTTTTCTAGTTCTCAAGTGTCATCATTGAGTACTTATGTCATCTCTTGCATCATTTTTTGTGTAACCTCTCGATATGACCCAATTGTCAAACCTAGGATTGGTGAGATGATTATTCTTATCTTGTGAAGTCTTGTGAAGGTTATAAGACTTTGTGGATAATATTGTGTGTACTCAAAAATCCTAATAGGTCATGGAGTGTTATGGAGTATTTTATTCCCTTGGGTGATGTCACTTTGGATGAGATGTCTTGGGAAGTGTGAAGTTGTCTAGAAGTGACTTATTGTCATTCTAATCTATGATGTGCAATTGTGTCTCTTGGTTATGAAAGCTCTTGGTTAGTTTGGCTTCTTGCATGGGTTCCTTGGGTGGAATTTTAAGGGTTTAGTGTGAACCAACGTGTGTAGTGTGGTTGACAAGGAATAGTGCATCCTAGACCCTAACACATGTGATAGGGATGAGAAGATACCCTTGGTTGAGAGTCTCCTAAATGGGGAATGATCACTCTCTAGTGCATTGCTCATTGTGTGAGAGCTTATGTTGGTTCTTTTCATGTGTGAGTGTATTGTTAGTAGCTAGTGTTGTTGCTATTTTTTCCCTAGTGTGATATGTTTGTGAAATTCTTGCTTGCAAGGGTTAGTTATACCCTTGAGTTTCTGAGAAGTGATTTCATGTGTGGTTTCCATCTTGATGTCTCAATTATATTAAGTGTGAACATTGTGTAATGACCCTTGAGTGGTCTTGTTTATGTTTATGTGTTCTCATTAGATGTATATATATATGAATGAATTTGATTGGAATTGGGTGTTAATATTTTGGCTCATGATGGAGCTTTATGAAATTGTCTTATATGACTAATGCATTGGAAGTAAATGTGGTGTATGTCATATGTTTGAATTGTAAAAAAAATGTGATCTTATTGTGATGTTTCCTACATGGTACATTCTTCATTTTACTCCTAGTTAAATGCCATCATATGTGTGAATTGTGTTGCACACACAGTTGTCGTTGCACCAAAAGATCGCCTTGTTAATGCTCAATACAACTAATAGAGTTAATGAATCCACAAGAGGTAGTTGAGCCATGTCACAAACCAAAGTGTTATTCTACATAGCACAAGGAGACCAAGGGCACACACCTTGCAACAATCCTCCCAATGCAAGTGAGGGGTTCAAACCCCTGACCTAGGCTTTGATACCAATTATTTCATGCATAGTTATCATTGCACCAAAAGATCGACTTGTTAATTCCCAATACAACTGTTAGAGTTAATGAATCCACATGAGGTAGTTAATCCATGTCACAAACCCAAGTGTTGCACTACTCACCACAAGGATACCAAGGGTGCACACCTTGCAAAATATTAACCATGTTATTGCATGGATGGAATGTTACATTGTTATAATAGAATATTTGGGTCAATGATGTAAGTCCCCAAATCATGTTGTCCCTAGGATTCTCATAAAAACTTATATGGATAAATGGAATCATTTTCCCTCTTGCATGGGGTACATGTTTAATTGTTAAATGCAATTATTCTATTAGGAGCATTATGTTGTTGGCTTAGAGTCTCAGTGGTGAATTTCCCTGTGAATGATGTGGATGTCATAGTGAACCCTACATATGCCTTATTGCATCATAATATGATCATGTCTAGATGAAGTGAATTTTATTAATGTGGTTTCCATTGGCATAGTTAATTAAATTTGGTAAATTATGTATGAAATGTGTTTGAGCATACCTTCTTTAACACACTTTGGATATTATACTCCCAAGGTGTTATGTAGCCCTTACTCCCTCAAATGTGGCTAACATTAGTCACTTAGTTCATGTAATCATGTTTTCGAAGTTTGATTCTTTATTTTGATTATTAATGAACTTTCTAATCATTGATTATGAGTCAGCATTGAATTTTTAATTTTCTTATGAGTGGTCTAGTCACCAAAATTTTCTATCTATCTAGTTTGTGGCCCTTGGTCACACTTGACTTATTGTTTCATTATGCATATTTTTATGGTTTAATGTTGGAATCGATAATTCTCCCTTTTGGGTTGTATTTTATCTTTGTGATGGCTATTCTAAATGTTTGAAATCGTTGATCCTATTCTATATTACATTTTTTCCCTAGCATGTTCATTACAAACATTTGATAGAATGTGCTAAATATTGGTGTTTTTGTTAATTAGAATCACATTTCATCAAAGTTATTGTTCATGATGAAATAAAAGTGGATGTTGTGTGGTGTTTGAAAATTTTGTGAAATGCTTGTATGCATATGGTTTTCAATCTTGGAGTGACTTTGATGTATGTGAATGTCCTCATGCATGGCATTGAGTGAAGTGTATTCAAATCTCTTTATGAAATCATTTACAGAATTCTATATTCTTGGAATGAGTTTAAATGTGTGGATAATCATGTTTGCATAGTGCTTGAATCCCCTTGCTATTAGATGGTTGGGTGTGATTTATCCCACCAACTTTGTTTGTTCTTGCTTGTATTGGAATTAGCTAAGTATTTTTTGAGGTGTCTTGGGCACTGAAATCCATGTTACGTGGTAGTATTGACACACAAATTATGTGATTTGGGATTTAATTTCCATAGCTACACTTATGTTTGATGTAGTGTAGGGTATGAAGGTGTGTTAGTGTGTGCTTCGACACATAGTATTGTGTCTATTATATATTATATTATATATGGCTACCCTTGTTAAGTTGCCAGTTAAGATTATCTTGGTGGTTTTTAGGAGTTTCTCCTTAGTTGGTTAGTGGTATTCATATCTTAAGAATAGAAGAATATGCAATTCTAGTTTGGGAATTGGCTATATTGTGTATTCTCTTGGAGAATAATTAGTGTTTGAACCCTATATTGGTTCTTGGTTATCCTTTCGATCATGATTTCATGATATTTTTGGGTTGCTTAAACCTCAATTGGGTCATAGTTGAGCATCATGATAGTAAAGATCTCAGTTTTTCTCCTATGCTTAGTGGTTAGTTGCTTACTCGATGGGTTTTGTGAGAGTTTTGGGATTACTAAGCCTCATTTTTTAGAGATTGTGTATGGATTTGAGAGGTAGTTTTTATATTTTTACCTTTAATAAACCCTATGTTGTTTCTAGTTTCACATGGAAAAGCTAGTGTGTTTAGGAAATCCTCACCTTTTCCAAGTGGTACTCGAGGGGGAACCTCATATTGAGTCATAGTTGGAGGTGAGGCATGCTCTTGGTGAGCATGGAAATGAGGTAGTGTTTCCTCTAGCATTTTGCTAAGGGTTGGTAGGCTTGTGTGCCTTGCCCTTACTTAAATTGGTATCTAGATAGAGTCCCTATCTATTGTGGTAGTCCTTGAATAGGACCTTGTAGGCTTGTGGTTTATTGGACCTAGTACTTGGCCTTTTCCATTGGTTGTAGTGGTAGATAGTGAAGGTATTTTGGTGATCTTTGAGGTGGTTGTGCACCTAGTGGCAGGTGGTCACTTAGTGTGTGCACCTCTAGAGACATTTGTTTGGTGTTTCATGCCTAGAATTGGTGATAGTCTATAGGATTGATCTTGTGACTATGATGTGTTGAAGGATTGTGTACTAGGCATACCTATCCTTGCTTGAGAAGGCTTCCAAGAGTAATCCTAATTTTAGTGGGGGGATGTAGTGCCCCTCTCATTTGCTTCATGCTAATATGAGATCAGTGTTCTAGCTTCATTATTTCCTCATGATTGTTATGGCAATTATTGTATGGTTTTGATTTGTGTGTATGAACCATCACATGTCAAGATGAGACTCCTCAATATGTTAGTTGTTGCAATATTTTTGAAATGATGAAAATTATTGTTGTTGATGGTTTAGGACATAGAACAACAATATTATTCACTCCCATTCAAGGAAAACCCTAGAGATCTCAATCTTAGGTATGCAAAGGGGAAAGAGATATTGCAATAGGGTTGTCCTAGGGTCTGATTATAAACTAAAGCGGGGTTCACCACCAAGCTAGGGATTGGAAATACTAATGAAATGCAAGACCTAATGCTAAAACCTAATGCAATGCAAAACTTCACTAAATGACCTAAAAATGCATGTAAATCAAAACATAAAGTTGAGAGATGAAAGGTGTGCACCTAGAAACCTAAAGAGACTTGAAATGATAAAAACATTGAATTTAATGATGACTGGGACTCATATGCCAGACTGGGTGATTTAGTCCCAAATTAGGGTTTTTGGGCAAGAACGGAAATCTAGCAGAGATATGATTAAAACTCCTGAAATCTACAAATTTTCCTATATTGGGACTCATACACAAGAAGTGGTGTATCAATCCAGTTTGGGTTTTTTGGAAATTCAAGGTATGATTCTTCTCTTCAATGTTTGCTCTATCCTTTCGACCTGATTTTTGGATCTGAAACTCTGCTTTGCAACTTGTAGATGTATTCCAATGATCTCGATGCAAGGTGAAAAATTTGACAACTTTAGACTCCAAACATTCTCTTCAATGTGTCCTCAACCTAGATCTACAAATCACACACTAAAGAGAGGGAAAAATGTTTTTTTGTTAGTGAAAAGGGGTTTTCCTTGGTCAAACCCCATTTTGGTAATCAAACCTTGAAATGAAATGAAATAGGAAAGGAGAACGATGAATGAAAAAAATACAATGTTGCAACTCACCAAACCCTAGAAATAAAGTGTTGCAAACATGTATGAAGTGGTTCCAATGGATGTAGATCTTGACTTGAATGCTAGCTTGAATCATGAAACCCTACCTCACAATTATTGGCTCAAAGACAAACATGATGTGTGATGACTTGGACATGATGCTTGATACTTGAATTATGCTCCAAAACACTTGATAATCAACCCTTGAATGCTCTTGAATGCTCTTGTAAACACTTGAATTCTCTTGAATGCTTCCTTGATCACAATTTTTCTATAATGCATGAATACTTGAAATATTGGGGTGAAAATGAGTGAAAGAAACTTGTATTTATACTTGTTTATGCCAAATTTATCAAAATTACAACACTACAAGCCGACATCAAATCTAGGAGAATAAAATCATGCCAAGAATTTGAATTAAATTTGATTTTGGGCCACACGGGACTACGCCAGAAGTGGCCTATGAGTCCCATTAGGCATTAATTATGGGACACATTTTCAAAAATGCTTAGAATGATGCAAAATCCATATCATGGTCCTAAACCCTAGGTGGGACTCATACGACAAAGGTTTTGTATGAGTCCCAAATCACTGAATCTAGGCCACACAACTTAAAAACACCTGAATTATGATTGGATGTTGA